>JAODPA010071414.1:0-30897 GCA_025585075.1 Nepenthes mirabilis
GGGGAGATAATTAAGTAAAGACAGATAGCCATATCCGGGAACCAGGCCCCATTGGAGCCATCTAAAAGACAGATAACCATGCTCCGGACCAAGACGCACTCCGGCAAAGTCACTCCGACACATTGCACTCCAGCCAAAAGCACTTCGGAAAATCACTCCGCAAAATGCATTCCGGAATTTACCACTCCGGATTTTATAACATTCCGTCCCAAGCACTCCGTCCCGCGACAGTCCGTCCCAAGCACTTCGGATTCAATGCTTTTCTTTTGTTTTTTAGTAAGCAAGTGATTTGGATTAATGGGAGAAAAATTTACAAGTAAGAAATTATCACCAAGTGTTATTCCGACTTGGGGATAAACCAAAATAGCTAGGGCGTGCCCCGAGCACTTTGATACTACCGATGAAACCAACCAATAGACAAAAATGCTGGTATTCATACTACACTAGCAAACCACACAAAGGCGGTTCCTAAACAAACAACAAAAAAATAGTAATATGCCAATCCAAGGCAAAACCCTTAAAGCCAGCAACATCCGCCGAGAGCAAATTACTATCAGCACCTTCAAAACCCGGGAGCAAACAGCAGCTGAGCCCCCTTCGTACAAGGCCAGCAGCGCATCATCATCCAAGGGAGGACAGCCGACCAGCAGCTAACATCCAACAAAGCCACGCCACAGCAGCCAAAATAACATTCCAGCAGCTCCAGCAAGGCTTTGCCATTTCAGGTCTAGCAAATACATCATTTCCAGATTTCGAGATTCCATAGCACCCACAGTCTATAGCAAAACCTTCAGCAGGGGAGCTTGATGTTGCCAGCAACCATCTGCAAACCAACACCAATCAACTGCAGACAATTCTGATTGCCAGAACATCCACAGCTTTTCCATATAAACAGCCCACAATCCAGTTAAGGACAGTCGGACAGCACAGCATTCAGCATTTCAGCATATTAGCTCTTTAACTAGCTACAGCCTAATCACCAGGGGTTCAGCACAACACATCTCAACCAAACAGCAACAATCCCGGTTGGGAAGGTGCTCCACCAAATCAGCACCAGCCAGCTGCGGCTTAGCTAGCCCGAAAGAATTGCATCGGGCAACAGCAGCAGTTCATCACCAAGCACAGCCCAGCTAGGAAAAATCACAACAACGCCACATGCTCCCACTACCCCAATTATAACACAATTTCCAACGGGCAGTAATTGCAGCAGCAATTTAGCCACTTCGGATTCAATGCGCTCCGGAATCCGTCCCAAGCACTCCGTCCAATTCACTCCGGCTTCATAGAAAGAACAGGCAAAATGCATTCCGGCAAAAGTTCACTCCGGCACATTCACACTGCATAATGCACTCCGAAAGTTTCCAGTCCGGACTCTGCAACACTTTGTCCCAAGCACTCCGTCCTGCGACAATCCGCCTCAAGCACTCCGTCCATTTCACTCCGGCTTCAATGCATTCCGGAAATTTGCGCATTCCAGGCAAAGAAAATGAACAGGCAAAATGCAAATCGGCAAAAGTTCACTCCGGCAAATTGCACGCCGGCCAAAAGCAATTCAGAAAATTACACTCCGCATAATGCACTCCGGAATTTCCACACCGGACTCTGCATCACTCCGTCCCAAGCACACCGGTTTCAATGCACTCCGGATTCTTGCGCATTTCAGGCAAAGGGAAGGAACATGCAAAATGCACACCGGCAAACGTTTACTCCGGAAATATTCACTCCGGCAAAATGTACTCCGGCTACTTGCACTCCGGACAATTTCACCAACAAATGAGTTCATCTCCTCATTGTGCCAATAGCAACATCACTTTAACAGATCAGCTCCATCACCACAACCACGAGGCATATTTATTCAAGCCAAAAAGCACTCCAAGACGGAGCAAGCAGCAGCACATAAGCTGCATTAAAGAAGAAGATCAAAACTAAGGTCCCAGGAGCAAGACCCAGACCAAAAAAACCCCAGCAGCATGATCCTAAGAGCCAGAAGCGCCCCTGGATTTCTTAGAGGCAGCTTTTTTCTTTTTCCTTGACTTAGAAATCTTCCAATCAGACTCCATACCCCGTAATTCATCTACCAAAGAGGAATTCGAGGAATATTTCAAAAAAATCCTCTTGATAGAGCTAGGAGTAAGCAAATACTCATCCAAATCAATATGGTGATGGTCAGTCTTGGAATCAGGGGAGTCAGGAGCCAAATCCTTAATCTGATTATCAATGGAATCAACCAAACATCCGGAGCCATCCAAAAGGCAAGCTTGGTGCCCATTTTCAGCAGGTGAGATTGAGGAACCACACTCAAACTGGGTACTGTCAACAGTATCCAATTGGGAGGGGAGAGAATCCTGATTTACAAGCCGAGAGACCTCCAAAGCAGTAGGGAGTGGAACATCAGAAGTGCCACCAGACACCAAAGAGGTCTGTACATCAGCATAGACCGGGGAAGAGGGATCAGCGATCACCATGGAGGGGCAGTGGCCAGAAAAACCCTCAGCGTCAATTGGAGCCTCGTACAATTGGCAACCAATATCATCAGCATCAATTAGAGTCTCAATCGACAGGCAACCAGTATCCACATTAGGGAGAGAAATGGATGAAACAGAACGAACAGTTGCATCATTTGATTCAAGATGCCTAACACTATCACTATGATTACAATCGACAGGGACAGAATCAAAAGGCTGAGAAGTACCAGTATGATTGTTGGCAGACTTGGACAGGCATTTTGATTCCATATGACCGATCAGATGGCAATGAGCACGAGTGGGTTTCCAGCTATATGCCACATTCACCCTAGTAATAACTTCAGAAGCGGGACAAGTTTGAACAGCGATGGAACTGGGAAAGGGCCCATCCACATCAACTTCGACACAAATCTTTGTAAAAGAAAGATTCTCCATACGGCCCGTCCTGGGATCAATCTATAAAGGGGTCCCAATCGCGCTGGCTACCCAAGAAAGACCAGCATTGGTCCACAATTCGAGCGGAATGTTCGACATTTTTATCCAGATTGGGAAACGCTTGTGCTCCTCTTTTGTCAATTCCATTCTTGGCGACCAGCGCTTAAGGAAGATAGCCTTACCAGAGAACGTCCAAGGTCCGGCACGCAAGCATTTCACCAGCATCTCTTCAGATGGGAAGCGAAAGAAGAAAAAATCACCTTCGTTACCAGCGATTTGCTTGAGTCCGAATCGGGCCCAAATTTTCATGGCTACTGCCTTGATAGCCATGAAATGGGGAGAGGTGTTGAGAAAATAGCCAACCAAGGTGTGGCCCCAAAAAATATTACCCTGTTCAATGACTTCTGGCGGGGGAGAAAGAGCACCGTCAGAGGACACCAAACATCCCGCCACTTGCAGCATTGCAGAACAATGACACATCAGGCAAAGCCATCCCAAACATCAGCACCCATGAAGACGGCATTACAAAAAAGCAAAATTTAGGCCCTGTACGGATAGATAGAATCCGGCTACCCATCCCTAATATGCAGCAAAGCACAAAATCATATCTGACTGCCAATTGAAAATAGCTGCATAACCAGCATCATGAGAAACGGCACCGTCGTCAGCAGACAGCAGGCCAGCTCTTCAGAAGGAAATCACAGCCGCTGGCTGCGAGCAGAAGGAAATCCAAAGCACCCGAAGGATCTCTTGCAACAAAGCAGTCCTCAGCCAGCTCTTCAGAACCACATCTAGTAGATCCAAGCCTGAACAGCACGGCATCCCCCAACCCGTCCAACAGGAGGAAATACACTGGGAACGAACCTTAGAAGCCAGCAGAAGAACATACCTTCGTCAGCGCCAGATTCTTCGAGAAGCACAAAAGACGACAAAATCGTCAAACAGCACCTCTCGAAATAAATCAGGAGGGCAAAGGGACTGATCAATTCCAGCCAATAAGCAGAAACGGGGCATACGCACGGAGCCCAGGAACAGGGGCGTTCAGCGCCAGTAAACAGGGCAGGTAATCCAAATCCACTACGAGACGGATGAACCGAAGGAACACCCATAGTGTAGCCAGAGCCATAATAAGCGCACTGCCAAAAGCACGAACCGAGGAGATTCGGGGCCTGAGCGGCAAGGACGACACCGAAAACCTAAGAGGTCTTAGTGCCGCCGCGGGAGTAAGAGAAGAGGAGGAGAAACGGGAGACAGCTGGGCTAGGCAACCAAGAGACCGGCCTTGGCCGGTTCCGGCGCCGCCCGGCCAGATGAGAAGCGTCGCAGAAGACGCGGACAAATTCGAAGACGAAATTGAAACCGAAGAGAGAAGCGAGAGCTTCTCTCGCTAGGAAACCCATTTTCTGCTGCATCCAATGGAAAGGCTGAGCGGAACTTACTAAAGTTCTCAACAGTTATATCCTGCCAGCACCTGTTCAGAAAGTCCGTCACAAGTTTCCTATGCTCAGCAAGGGCGTCTTGGAATAGTTGACGAGAGCCATCTGAGTCTAGGAGCTACTGAAAAGCCAAGTACAACGGTTCCTTCTCACATGGATCCTCATCATCTGAATCAGAGGTAGGGGTCTGATCGACGTTCAGATCCACAACTGGAATACTACCATCCAGAGTAACCTTCCTGTTCACAGTGCTAGTCCCAGCTAAAACAACTGGAGAGCCATCCAGAGAGTATTTCTGAATGATCTGAGAGATAGATTCAGGGGTAATATCAAGATCTACCACCTCAATTGGACCCGAAGCGTGGGAATCAGGCGGGACCTCTTTTTTTTTTTGGTAAGTAAGTTAAATGAATTAAATAAAATAAAAAATACAAAGACGATATTCTAATTCCAAGTGTTTTGCCAACTTAAGATTAGAACAACGAGTTAGGGCATACCCCGAGTATTACCATGAAAAAAATCATGAACAGATAAACAGAAAGTAGAAAACCGCACCTAAATGTAATTTGTCTAAAACGACCGTATGCAAAACGGTCATACAATACAACCAAATCTAAAAAAACAGATACGAAGTTACTAATGGAAGCTTCAGCAACTTCTAGCCTCCAAGGTCCAGAGACAGCAAATCCAAAACCTGCACCCCATGCCACTCCGTCCCACAACGGAGGAAATCCAGTGCACTCCGTCCAATGCCTTTCGTATTCTGCAGTGCACTCCGGCCTCCAAATAAGGGTGCACCGTCCAATACACTCCGAATTCCGTAGTGCAATCCGGCCGCCAGAACACTCCGGACTCTGCAAAGCCACTCCGTCCAATGCACTCCGGATTCAACACACTCCGGATTCTTGCGCATTCCAAGCAAAGGAAAGGAACAGGCAAAATGCACTTCGGCAAAAGGTCACTCCAGCAAATTACACTCCGGTCAAAAGCACTCCGGGCATTACACTCCGCATATTGCACTCCGGAAATATTCACTCCAGCAAAATTGCACTCCGGCCAATTTCACTCCTGCAAAAAACACTCCAGATTCACAGGCACTCCGGATGCAAAGGCACTCCGGCCTCATCTCACGCACCTCTACTCCGACCTATGAGGGAACCACTCCGGCCAAAAGCAACATATGAAATCATCTCCTCACTGCAGCCTAGTGACGACCAAAAGGCAACGTTGGTGAATCGAGCACCAAGGCTGCAGATTGACAGCCTGACCCCTCAAGCCAAATCTATCTCAGCAAACAAGACAACCACTACAGCCCATCAATTCGTTCCATCCATACAAATGGAATGAATATTCAGCAGGAAATTTCCTCAACATTCAGCATAGGAAATAGATTCAACACTCTGACTACATTCCGGTTTCATGCGCATTCCAGGCAAAGGAAAGGAGACAGGCAAAATGCACTTCGGCAAAAGTTCACTCCAGCAAATTGCACTCCGGCGAAAAGCACTCCGGAAAATAACACACCGCAAATTGCACTCCGATAATTTTCGTTTTTTTTTGGTAAGTAAGAATTTTGAATTAAAGGAAGAAAAAATTATAAAATTTATGTTTTATCTCCAAGTATTTTGACTTGGATTAAAAATATAAAATGTTAGGGCATACCCCGAGCAAACGGTACATCATATAATACCTAAAAAGCCTCTAAGAGGACAACGTACAATATAAAAACAAAATCTGAATTCTGATGTTACACAAAGCAGACACACAATCATTAACAGTGCTTGAGCATCTTGCAGTGCAACATATTGATTCTGGCAATTGCCACAAAGGCCAGACACCAAACAACATGCCAAACCCCACCAAACCGGTAATTTTCACTCCGGCGAAATTGCACTCCGGACAAATTCACTCCGGCAAAAAATACTCCGGATTCACAGACACTCCGGATGCAAAGCCACTCCAGCCTCATCTCGTGCACCTCTACTCCGGCCTATGATAGAACAGAATCTTCATTCAAACCACTCCGGCTAAAAGGCAACATATGAAAGCAACACCTCACTGCAGCCTAGTGACAACCAGAAGGCAACATTGCTGAATCAAGCACCAAGGCAGCAGATTGACAGCCTGACCCCTCAATCCAAATCTGTCTCAGCAAACAAGACAACCACTACAGCCCAGCAATTCGTTCCATCCATACAAATGGAATGAATAATCAGCAGGGAATTTCCTCAGCATTCAGCAGAGGGAATAATAGAAGGCAGCAGCATCAAACTTCAGCAACACAGCCCCCCAGAATAGCTAACATGCTAAACACCATGGGCAACAATGCTCCCTGCTTCAGCTTGAGAAAGCAGGCAGGCCAGCTCTAAATGTTTCAGCATCACAGCCCACACTACACCAACAATATCAGCTATACAGTCTTCATCCCACAGCCAACGGCATTAATTAGCAAAAGCCATACTTCTGCTGCATCAAAACTCCCTCATACATTCATTATCATCACTAACATCCAGCGTAAAAAAGGCAGCAGCGGAAAACCGAACAGCATCAGCAACCATGCTCATTCCCAGCACTCCACAGAGAGATAGCTAGGGTAGCAACATTGAGTTGGCACTACCTATCAACCCCAGCATGGCCACAGACACCCAAGCAACTTCATTAGCAGCGTTAAAGCATCAGACCCCAGCATGGCTACAGACACCCAAGCAACATCAGTAGCAACATTAATGCATCATAAAACACATCAATACATTCACACCAAGCCCAACTTCCTGAACCATGCCAGCCACCCTTCCACACCAGAATGCCCACAAGCAGTGTTAACAAGACAGAAATGCAGCACCCATAAAAAAGCTTCTGCCTACACTTGTAATAGGAGTAGAAAGCATCCATTATTATTCTAAAAACTCAGGGACATCAACAAAACCAGATTTAAAAGACCTCATGCTGAGACTACATCAGAGCTAAAAACCTAGGGGCACCCACATGCACTTCACTATCACACCAGTACAGCATTATTCTGCTGAAACTGCCAAGCAGATCAGAGCAATCACATACCAGTAGGAGCAGCATTCACCACAAATCAGCAACCCAGCTACCTCTACATCAGAACAAACAATAGGCTCGCAAAGATAGCAACCGCAGTAAAAAATAGGCAGGGATAGCAAAGCCAAAGCACTGGGGTCTCTTCATATGGAGAGATCATCAGCAGAGCAGCATCCCCAGACCACAATCCGAATGTCCTGTGGCGTTGCTCTGATTGTTATCTGGCTGTGTGGCCCTCTTGTTGGTTGGGTTGGGGGAACCCGTGCGTTTTCTGGATTGGGACACTTCGGCTGAGGGCTGAAGAGCTGGCTGAGGACCATTTTGGTTGCTAAATTTTCCCTCTTGTTGTGTTGGTGCCTTTTGTTCGTTGCCATAACGGGGTGCGATGCCTAGTCTGCACCTGGTGTGGCTTCTGCATTAAGGGTTAGTCCCTTTGCTGTCTTCGATTCTGCAATGTTTGTTCTGTTTAATCTGCTGGCAGATTGAGTGTGAGGTTCTCCGCTTGCTCGTTCTGTAAGGCATGTTCTGGTAAAGGATGTTGTTGGATTTGGGATGCTCTGCTGCCAGGTAGGCAATTTGGTTGGCTTGTTCTTGCTGCAGATGTAGCACGACCCTGTCCCGCCATTTCCTGGATTTGAAATGGGAACCTTTTTTTTTTGGTAAGTAAGAATTTTGGATTTATGGGAGAAAAAATTTATAAAAACAATGCATTATCTCCAAGTATTTTTAACAGGGAGATAAGACATTAAAAGTTAGGGCATTCCCCGAGCCATTGAGTACAACAAAAACATCAAAATGATGAGCATTTCCTAAATCGGCCAAAGACTACTCAGCCCAATAACATAACAAATTAAAAAACATGCATACATGCCACCAAGGAGCAACCAAATGGGGACACCATTCACTGCTTCAACTCAGCCATCAGCAACCAATGGGCCAGCTACTCCCAGCAACCACCAACAACACTTGCAGCATATGAACCAAAGCACATCTGCCCTAAGGCCACATCCAGTGCACCGCCAAAGAACAGAGACTTCAAAGAGCTCGCTAAAACCAATTGCAAGCATAAAGGGAGGCACAAAACCGCCAACATTGCAAGCACAGCTTGCTGTTTAGCCTCTAGCAACACCAGGCCAGATCTTGCAGTGCAACCAAGCCCAGCTTCAGCATAAACTGGAAACTACCCAGTAAATCTGCACCATGATCAGCTTCAAGTTCTGATTGGGCATCGGGCAAAGAAGCAGCCCAACTCGATTTCATCATCGAAGGCTCCCACCATTCCCCAAATATCCAGCAGCAACTTCAGCTCCCAACATCAGGCCACCAAATGCACTAGCAGGCACTGCCAAAAGCATTATCCTGCAAAACAGCAATACTGAGAAAAAAGCCAGCAACCAGCATCTAATTTCACATCTGCAAGCACAGCAGCTCTGTTTGCCTCCAACAAGCATCAGTTGCAGTACCAGACAACAGCCAAGGGACTGCTGCACAAAAGGCGACAAGCAAAGGGCCTCCACCAACACAGAATGTCATTTTCCAGCCACCAGGAAGCAGGCTTCAACGACCGATTGCCAGCAGTAGAGACAACTTCAAACAGAACAATTACAGCTAACACAGGGCATGGTCAGCACCAGCACCCGCAGAATCAGCAAACAAAAAATGCAGAAGAAAACGGGACAGTAGATAATTCCAAAGTCCCTCAAACCCATACTAGTCGCAGCAATCGAAACAATAAACAGCCAGATGAGGCATATACTGAACATTGCAGCAAACCATAAATCAGAGGAATCAAAGTCTTCAACTTTAGCGATCACAATCAGTAGGAAACACAACCAAGATAGAGCAAACTAACCAGAATCAGAGGTCGGACCAAGTAGGCCAAGCAACCAACAATTCAACCAAATTCTTTAAACCAGACCATACCTTACGGTAAGAAAACGCAGTGAAATCCATCAATTAGCTTCACGTAGTCTGAAGCAAATGGCTTAGACCACTCCAAAATAAATCAGATGATTGCGCCAGGACCAGCAGACGAGTCCAGGACTCCATCTTCAGCCCAGCAAATCATCATTCATCGAAACTAGAGGTAATCACCTCACAATAGCAACTATGACAGCTGCAAAACAACTCACCGCTTCAGAAGGATTTTCATCGACCGAACAAGGCTACTCCAACTTCTTCGGCGCTCCAGCCCATACTTCCAGACCAGATAAAAGACAGGCTCCCCTCGACCCATCACACCGGAAGGAACGTACTGGCAGAGAACCATCAGAAACCGGGCTCAGTCGTTAGTCAACGTCAATACCAACGAGCAGCAAAGAAGATTACGAAGAAATGTAGGTTTTTGCCTTGTATTCTGCTAATAGATGCTGTAGTTGAGATCTAGGTGTGTTGTGTAATAGATTTGTGGCTGTCTGGGCAGCAGCTTAAATCTCGGCTTCTGGGCCTGTGGAAGTTACCTGTTGCTCCCGCGTTAGTCATTGCTGGGGCGTGTTCCGGATCAGTTGGCCATTCCTCTGGCCATTCCTCTAGCTGTAGAAGTTCTGTCTTCTATGGCACTCCGGATCTGGAGTGATTTTGGGATAAAAAAAAATTAATTCTTTTGCTTCCAGTCTCCGGATTGCGTCTTTGTTCGCGATTCGTTGGACTGCTGCATAGATTTCTGTCAATCTGGCGGAGTGATTTGGGACGGACTGTTTTCTGGTGGAATGGCTATGGACGGAATGCCCTGCGCTCTTTAGATGGACCTCTCGGGTTCTCTGGAATTCGGAGTACGTTTTTCCACGTACTTGGCTGGCCTGTTTCATTTGGTCGGAGTTGTTTCTGCTGATCTTCTTCCGGAGGGCCTTTTCTCTGTTCTTCTGGAGTGATTGTCACAGAGATATTGGACGGAGCTGATTTGTGCTTTTGAATTCGTGTGCATTTGTTTGCTGGAGTTCTTTCTTCCGGTGTGCTTTTTTCCGGAGTGTATTGCGCTGATAGAGGCCGGAGTGGAAGTTGAAGACGGAGTGTGATTGAAGCCGGAGTGTCTTTGTTGCCGGAGCGTGTTTAGAGGCCGGTTTAGCTTATTGTTGCTGAAGTAATTTTTTGTGATTGGAGCTGTTGGCTTACAAGAATCAACGTCAGTGTAATTTTTTTTAATGACTGGTGTCATTGGTCTAGGGGTCTCCCCTGCTTTGTGTTCCATCTCCAAGTCGGCAAAACACTTGGGTACGAACATATTTTTGTACATTCTTAATACTTTTAATACATTTAATTACTTACCAAAAAAAAAGAAGAAAGAAAGCCGCCTTGTCCCATTTGGTTGGCCGATGCTCCTGCTGGGTGTCGGAAACAACTGGGACCTCTGTTGCTGCTGTTGCATCCTGTTCATTGCTGTAGCAGTTTGGTTTGCAGATAGGTGCTGTGTTCGGGTACTATTCCTGACGAATAATTCAGTTTGCTGATGCTTTTTGTTGATGCAAGAGATGGCTGTTTGGGATCTTCTCTGAATGCTCCATGTCTCTCCCATTGTGAGTGAGTTTTGGTGCTGTTGATGGCTGCCAAACTGAATAGCAGCTGAACCGGCAGCTGCGGTTTCGCCACTAGGCAATTTCCTTGCTGCTGTGACCCGGTATTGCTGGATTGGCGTTGTTGCTACAGCGTTGGTGAATTGATATCCTGGTGCAAGCTTTTGGTTTTGCTTGTGGATTTTATGATGTTATGCTTGGTTCTGTAGTATGGTGGCCTCCTAGAGGTTTTTTTTGTACCTTCGAATGTACTAGTTACTTGGGATATGTCCCAACGGGTTATGTTTTTATCCCCATGTCATAATACCTGGAGATAAAAACATCAATTTTGTAATTTTTTCTCCCATTAATCCAAAATACTTACTTACCAAAAAAAAATTGTATTATGCTAATCTGAGGTGTTCTCTCTGGCGGAACGTGATGCTGCATTGGCCCCTGCTGATGCTTGAAAGTTACTACTCCTGAGGTGGGTGAATATGCTGACTTTGAGGTTGCTGAATTGCTGGGTGCTGGCAATTTCAACCTCATTGTTGTGGTTAATTAGATGCCCCTGTAGATGGTCGCTCTATCCTGCTGTGGCTGCCATCTCTGATTTTGTAGATGCTGGTTTGGAATGTGTTTTGGTTCTGGAAAAATTGCAACCTGCTGGCAAGTTTGGGGAGGCAGCGTTGAGGTGTTCTCTTGCTAGCTGAAATTGATGCTGATATATGTGGTGGGTGTGAGGCTGTTGCCTTGTGCTTCATGCTGGAGGAATTCTCGGGGTGCCTCTCGGATGCTGGCAGTCTCGTTTTGTTGTTTGATCCAGTCGTTTTTGCTTCTGCTTATGTATAATGACAGTGAGCATTTTTTGTTTTCTGTTTGATCGTTCCTCTTTGAGGTTGTTTGTGGTATTCTCTGATATACATGTTGCTCCGGGTATGCTCTAACATATTATGTTCTAACTCCAAGATAAACTTGGAGTTATAATATAGCTTTCGTAATTTTTTCTCCCTTAAATCCAAAATACACACTTACTTACCAAAAAAAAAAAATCCCCAGACGACAATCAAGGACTCCAGCCGCTACAACCAATCAGATCCAAAGCATCATAGCCCTAACGGATTAAGCAAAGCAGCAAAAACAACAATCCCAAACCACAGCCGGGGCAAACCATAAACTTTATCAGGAACAGAGCAGCAACCGGGCAAACCATATACTTTTTTTTTTGGGGACAAACCACACCCCGAGCTTCATATACAACCCAATTTTCGAAAGAAAACCAATACAGTGATAAAGCATGGACTAACAACACAAAACCGGGAACCAATCCCATAGGAAGCCAGTCCGACCAAGAAAATATATCTCATAAGCACCAAAATGGGAGAACTCCCTAATACAAGAGTACAAGAAGCTCCCAGATATAGCCATCTGGTAGGCAATGCTGGCATCTTCTACAAATTTTTATTTTTTTTTATAAACCCCACAGAATCCGAGTCGACCTAGGACCATCCCTAAAAGGCACCGAGATGGTCAACAATTTTAGCCTCACAGCATTGACCACCAAAGAGAAGAGATGAGTAAAGTCTTAGGGGGGTGATTTTTGGAAAATTCGGTTATTGCGTTCTTTCCATATGAAGTAAACCGTGGCAGCCAACGACAAGCGCTTAGAGACAGCCAGAAGGCTTTTCCCTTTCCAAATAGAGGCAGCCCAAGATATATTTTGATACCACTCAGGATGGTGCCAATGGATACCGGATTGTCTTTGAACTTTAGTCCATAAAGCTCTGGAAAATGGGCAGGAGAAGAAGAGATGATCGAGGTCTTCATCTCCTATGTTGCAGAGAATGAATCTGGGTGAAAGGTTTGGGATATAATGGAGGCGGTCAATGGTATTCAGTCTCCCCTTAATAGCGAGCCAAAGGGTAAATGCGTAGGAAGGAATATGGGATGGTCCCCACACCAATTGAGCCCAAATAACCTTTGGTTTGGGAGGATGGATGAGAATGTAAGCGGATTTAGTCGAGAATTTGCCATTGCCAGTCCCGGCCCATCTCAAAGAGTCTTTTTGATTGCTGCGTGGAGGGTTAGTCGGCATATTCATGGCAAGGTGGGACACCTCAGTGTCGAAAGGGTTAGGCCATTCCCACCTATTGTCCCTGATTATAGCATCAACCTTAACATCCCAATGCAAGCCCGAGACAAGACGAGCACGGTCGGTGCTCACCTCACTCAGGGAGCCAAGGCGGTGCCAGTTATCATGCCAGAGGAAAGTATCAAAACCATCGTCAATGTCCTTGACAGAGTATGCTCGCATAAAAAGTCGGAGTTTCATAATTTTCCGCCAGCTCTAAGGGGCCGATGCCGGGACCTTAATGGTTCAAATGCACCGGTTTTTGATTCTGTTCTTGTAGATCTATGAAGACTAAGCTGAATTCAGGTCTTTAGTCAGGAGACGCCAAAGAAACTTGCAATTAAGAGCCTTATTTTGATCCATCAAGTTCTTGATGTCCAACCCACCTTCAGACTTGGGGTAGCATATGTCGTGCCAAGCCACTTTAGCATTGACTCTGCCTTCAGAAGATCCGTTCCAAAGGAAGTAGCGTAAGATGCAGTCAATTACTTTAAGAACGGATTTGGGTAAAATAAAAAGAGAAGCCCAGTAAAGGTGGATAGATGAGAGGATAGAGGCAATGAGTTGCAATCGCACTTCCGGAAGAGAGAGAAGCTCTCGCTTCTCTCTTCGTTCAAATTTCGTTTTGAAATTTGAACGCTTCTTCTGCGGCGCCCTTTTCTGGCCGGGCGGCGCCGGAGCCGGCCATGGCCGGCCTCCTGGTTGTTCTGCCCGATGGCCTCCCGGTCCCGTCTCCACATTCTCTCTTATGGACCTCTGCTTCTGGCTTCGTTGGAGGCATCTGTATCCTCGGATGCGGCAATGAGACCGTCTTTTTGCTGACTCAGGTTGGGATGGAGGTTCCTGCCAGTTGCCCTGGTGTAGCTATTCGAGCTCGAGCTGACTGGGGTCCCTGCGGGTTCCAAAATCGCAACTGTCGAGGCTTTTGCCGATTGGTTTTCACCTACTATCTGGGGCCCTTTCGGTTTCCTTCTCTTCTCATCCTCAAATCTCGTTTTCTTAGGGTTGCTTCTTCCAGTTTGGATGCGCTCTTTGCTCTGGCTGATGAGGCTGAGAGCCCTGTCCCTGGCTTTCTTTTTTTTGGTAAGTAATTAATTGCATTAAATAAATAAATAAAATGTACAATCAGCTATGTATTTTACCAAGTATTTTTCTGACTTGGTAAAAGAGACATAGAAATAGGGAGTCCCCAAAACCCTGACAGTAGCCATTAAAAACATGAATACAGTATCAAGGACTGCACTCCGACTCATGTACTCCAGCGTCTGTAATTCACTCCAGCCAAAGGACTCCGGGTATTACAAAACCACATCGTCGTCCCATGCACCCCGGAAGAATAGAAAAAAGGCCCTCCGAAAAAGGTGATAAAAAACAACTCCGTCCAAAGGAAGCAACCCAGCCAAGTACGAGCAGTTATGTACTCTGGAATCCGGAGTTCACGAGAGCTCCGGAAGTAACAGCGCACATAAAGACACTCCGTCATCCAATGCACTCCGACAGAAATAGAGTGAAAGCGCTCAGGAAAAGGTGAGTGAATGCAACTCCGTCCAAAGTTACTCCGCAGAGGACCTATTGGATGCCTCTGAACCTTCTGCGAATGCTGGTCTCTCTCAGATGTGTGGTTTCGGGAGCTGCTTCCTTTGGTTTCCTGAGTTTTATCTAGTCAACTGGATCTTGGATTTCGGTGAAGCTGTCTGAAGCTTGATTAGGCTCTTATGAAGCTCTCTGTTTCTGCCGCAATTGACTTTGTTGTCTTGCCGACTCTATGGCGCCTCTGCCTTTGAGTTTCTTTCCAGGAGGACGGGTTGGGGGATCGTGCTGCTTGGATTTGGATCTCTATGGTGGTGTGTGGTTGAGTTGGCGAGGCTCTGGTCGGATGCTGGTAAACCTCTTTGGGTGATGGATTAGGCTTGGCCTGTCCAGCTGCCATTTTCCTTCTGTTCTTGGCAGAAGATACTGTGTAGGAGTTGCGGCTCTCTGCGGGATGCTGTCTCATCTTGGAGGAAGAGATGCTACCGAAAGTCCTTTGGTGTTGCTCTGCTGGCTGTGTGTCCCATTTGGTTTGGGTTGGGGGAGCCCGTGTGTTTATGGATTGGGACCCTTGCTGAGGGCTGAGTAACTGGTTGTGGATTTTTTTAGCGGCTAAATTTCTTTCTTGATTCTTTTGTGGCCTGGAGATCTGTTGGCCCGTGTTGCATCCATTGCTGGCCTTGTCTGTTTGGATTGCGGTCCATGGTTCTGTGGCTACTCTCTGGAGGCTGAGTCTGCTTGTGGGCTGTTGTCTCATCTCGAAGGAAGTGATGCAGCCGAATTTTCTTTGGTGTTGCTCTAATTGCTCTGGCTGTTTTTCCCATTTATTGATTGGGGTGGGGGAGCCCGTGTGCTTATGGATTGGGAAACTCCGGCTGAGGGCTGAGCAGCTGGCTGTGGTTCCTTTTGGTTGTTGAATGCTCTTCTTGATTGAGGTGATGCCCTGCCTGATTGCTGCTTTATTGTGGTGATTGTGTTTCATTCCATTGGAATGCTTGTGTCTGGCTAATTCAGCCAGTTTGTTGAAGTTGTTGCTTGGCAACAATTTTCCTGTGGGCTGTTGTCTCATCTCGAAGGTAGTGATGCAGTCGAATGTACCTTGGTGTTGCTCTAATTGCTCCGGCTGTTTTTTCCCATTTATTGATTGGGTTGGGGGAGCCTGTGTGCTTATGGATTTGGAAACTCCGGCCGAGGGCTGAGCAGCTGGCTGTGGTTCCCTTTGGTTGCTGAATGCTCTTCTTTTTTGAGGTGATGCCCTGCCTGATTGCTGCTTTATTGTGGTGATTGTGTTGCAATCCATTGGATTGCTTGTGTCTGGCTAATTCAGCCAGTTTGCTGAAGTTGTTGCTTTGCAACAATTTTAAATCATATGATTTATGGCTTGCTGCAATGGTCTGTACATGCCTCCTCTGGCTTTTATTGATGCTATTGCTACGGCCGAATGAGATTGTGGGACTTTGGATTATACTACTGTCTCGATCTCTTTGTTTCCTTGTGCTGAAGGAATTTTGGTTGCTGCATTTCTGAAGCAACGGTGAATAGCAGTGCTAATTGGGTGCAATTGTTTATGCTTCGGGTTTGCTGAGCTGATCTGTTCGTCCTCTTGCTATTTTGGCAAGCTGATGAATGTTTGATACTGATGCGTTGCTGTGGTGCCAGCATTGTTTGATGCTGTTGGCTCTACTCCTGAGTTGCTGATCTAGTTTTCTGCTGAGGTCTACGTAGATCTGAAGCTTTGGACGAATTGGCTGCTTGGTTAGGTTGTGGTTGGTTTACACTTTCATGGGATGTTGTTGTGAGGTGGCTGAACTGCTTTGCTATGGGCAGTTCCACTCTGCTGATGGATGGTGCGCCTGGTTCTCAGGCTTTGGTTCATCAAATGCGGCTGGATTGGCCTATGATGATTTGGAACTCCACTTCGGTTGATGCTAAAAATCTGCAGAATGCTGGTTGCTGGCAACACCATGATTCACTGCTGAAGGGTGATGTAGAGCTGCTGAAGCATTTGCTGAAGCCCTCCCGCTTGCAAATTCTGGTTGCTGCCATTAGAATTACCACGATGTGGTTTCAGCATGATGCTGAAGAGATGACAGCTGTTGGGGTTCGGCTGCTGGCTTCACCGTTGCTGTTGGTATTCTGCATTTGGTGTGGGCGATCTGGGGCCTGTGCTGAAATGTTGAAAAATGTGGCGGATGCTATCCTGAATTTTGTTTCAGTACTAGTGTTTCAATTTACAATTGTTGTGTTTCAGTTGAATGTTGTCCTCTTAGAGGCTTTTTTGGTATAATCTGTTGTACCGTTTGCTCGGGGTATACCCTAGCTTTTGTGTTTTATTTCCTAGTCAAAATACCTGGAGATAAAACATAGCTTTTGTAAATTTTTCTCCCTTTTTTTTTGGTAAGTAAGAATTTTGGATTAATGGGAGAAAAAATAGTACAAAAAAATATATTTATCTCCAAGTATTTTGACTTGTAGATAAAACATAGGACGCTAGGGCATACCCCGAGCGGACAATACATCTGAATATACAAAGAGGCCTCTAGGAGGACAACGATTGCCGAAAACTATAAAATATGACATTTCCATCATAAACAAAATTGAACATAGCATGCATTAGCTGACACAAATTCGGCATGCTCCAACTCCGAGACCAGCAGATTTTCGGCAGTAGAGCAAAGCAGCAGCAACACAAAAGAGTCCTAAGCTCCAAGGCTTCAACCTCATCAAGCAGTAGCCCATTGCCACTGCATCCGCCAGGCTGCTTCTTTCCCATCAGTAACTTCTGATGCATTTCAGCAACACACAAGTCACTGAACCAATATGCACTGCGCCTTCAAAACCCGGGAGTAACAGCACCGTGTCCCCATCGTACAAGGTCAGCATACACATCATCAATAGAGGGCAACCAGAATATCAGCACCAGCAGGGCTATGTCACTACAGCACCAGCAAATACACATGGGACCAACATCAAAGTCCATGATTCCGGCAATCACCCGCAGCTGGTGAGGGGAGCTGTTGAACAGCCAATCATACCTTCAGCAGGGGAATTGAATGATGCCAGCAAACAACAGCTATCCAGCATCAATCAACAGCATGGACACAATCCAAACCTTCCACAGCAGTTAAGGACATACAGGCAGCAAAGCATTCAGCAGCTGCATCTGAGCCTAACTGATTGCCTTCAACAACAATTCTGGAGACCGTGGGCACCAATGGCTGCTGCCATTCATCCATCGGCATTAGCCAACAGCAGCACAGATCAGCCACCAGGGGTTCAGCGCCACACATCTCATCCAATCAGCTACAGGCCCGAATGGGAATGTGCTCCGCCCAAACCAACAGCGCCTCTCAGAAGCCCCCAAAGCAGACAGTGCACAAGCAGCCCATCTTAGAAAGACCAACATTAGCCCAGATCATACGATGATCACTTGGCAACGGTAGCATAGCACCACCAATCCCAACCCTGCTAAGACAAACCACCGCAAAGCCGCCTGCGACCACTTCCCCAATTGCAACAGCAATTGCAACTGCCATTCAGCCACGACTGGTAGCAGGCCAAAAGGAATATCAACCAAACCGGCCACAAGGATCAGCCAACAAAGGAACATCATCCGATGCTCCAAACTGAGCTGTTGCAAAGCAACAACAGCAACAAACTGGCATAAAAACCAGACGACAGCAATCCAACAGGCTGGTACTCAATCACACTACCTTTTAGCAGCACACAGATAGGGCACCACCACAACAAGAAGGAAAAAAGCAACCAAAAATTACCTCAGCCAGCTTAGCAGCCCTCCACCGAGTGTCCCGATCCAGAAGAGGGACACACCGCCAGAGATCAAACAGAGCAGCGCCACAGGACATTCGGCTGCAACAATTCCATCGAGATGAGACAGCAGCCCACATAGACCTCAGCAATCCGAAGCTCAGATGCCAACCCACAACAGAAATCAGCGAAAGGGAGACCCTCATCGCTACCAAGAGAAAACGAACAGAGGTAATCACCTCACAATAGCAACAATGACTGCTGCAAACAACTCACCACAACAGAAGGATTTTCAGCGTCCGAACAAGCCACTCCCACTACTTCCACACTCTAGCCCATACCTCCATACCAGATTAAAAACAGGCTCCCCCAACCCATCAGACCGGAAGGAACGTACCAGCAAAGAGGCTTCAGAAACCGGGCTCAGGCGCTTGTCAACGTCAAAGTCAACAAGCAGCGAAGAGCAGTACAACGAAGAGGACCCAAGATCCCACATCCGGTGGCTGCGAGCAGATGGAAATCCATCGCAATCGCACAGCCAAAGCACGGACCAAGGCGATTTAGGGCTAGAACGACACCGAAACCTAAGAGGTCTCAGTGCCGCCGTGTGGGGAAAAGAAGAGGGGGAGAGACGGGAGACGGCCGGGCTAGGCTACTAGGAGACCGACCGAGGCCGACTCCGGCGCCGCCCTGCCAGATGGGAAGCGTCGCAGAAGACGCGCCCAAAATCGAAGAACAAATTTCAAATCCGAAAGTTAAAATCTAGAGAGAAGGAGGAGAACCTCTCTCTAACCTTTATCCCTATAATCCAAAATACTTAGTTACCAAAAAAAAAGTCCAAAGTCACTCCATCCAAAGTCACATTGTCCAAAGTGTGCAGATCACTCCATCCATTGCCACTCCGCAAAAATCACTCCGTCCCAAATCAGTCCGTCAGAAGACCGGGAAAACGGAAGCACTCCAGCCAAGCACGAACAGGGACGCACTCCGGAATCCGGAGTCCACGAGATCGCCGGATAAAACAGCCAACAAAAAGACAGTCCGTAATCCGGAGCACGCACGAAGCAGCATCTGAGCCTGCAAAATTAATTTTTTTTTTTAGCACAGGAAAAAAGAGCCGAAGATCACAAAGCTAATGCACTCCAGAAGCCGGAGTCCAACACACTCCGGAAATCGGAGTACACAAGAGCTCCGGAAAACGAAGCGACACATGAGAGAGTGAGCACTCTGGAGAACAGAGTGCACAAAAAAATCCCTCCGGAAACAAAAACCCGGAAGAAAGGAAGCTTTTTTTTTTGTTAAGTAAGTATTTTGGATTAATGGGAGAAAAATAATACAAAAAATATGTTTATTTCTAAGGATTTTGACTTGAAGATAAAACGAAATACGCTTCTATGTTTCTTTGAAGTAGGGAGTCCCTGAACCATGACAAATGTCATTGAAAACAAAAATACAACATCCAAATCGGCATTGAAAACGCAAAACTTGCTCAACATTTGAATCACACTCCGAAAACGGCAAGTACCAGATAACAAAGATCATTCCGGTCGGGAAATGAACAAATAACGCTCCGGACTCTGCTACAATATCAATAGTGAGCAAAAAGCAGAACGACCCTCTCCAATCTTTTTTTTTTTTTTGGTAAGTAAGTTTAATGAATTAAATGAAAAAAAAAAATTACAAAAATAATGTTCTAACTCCAAGTGTTTTGCCAACTTAGATTTAGAACAACGAGTTAGGGCATACCCCAATCACCAACATGAACAAAATCATGAACCGGTTTACAGCAAATGAAAAAAAACCCCACCTAGGTAAAATTTAGCAAATTTGACCAGGATCTACGCATCCCTTCAACAAAGCAAATTCAACAAGGAACGCAAAAATGCCACCGGCGTAGCAACAAAATGGGAACTCCATCCCACTTCATCATATTCGTTCCTGGAGCCCTAGGGTACCAGTCACCAGCACATATGCCACCCATAGAGACAGCGGCAAAACAGTGGGCCAGCCACTCCCAGCGCCCGCCATCACCACTTGTAGCACAAACTGCTTGAGCATCATACGCAGTCAGCCAACATCCAGCAAACTGCCCAGCCCATTATCAGCAGGAAGAAGGAGGCGTCAGCACAGGAAATCATCCTAGCATCCATGGCATCAGCCATTAGATCGGCAGATATCAGAGCCTCCAAACTGCTGCACCTAAAGCAGTTAGCAAGCCACTTCCAACCAACATCAGCCAATATCCAATCCACTCACAGCAGCATCAGTCGCAGAGTACCAAACCAATGACCATTCGCCCAGAGCCTGCATCAGCAATCAGTAGGCTACAAACCGCAAGGGGCCACATTTCATAGTATCAGGAGCATGTATCCGCGGAGATACAAACAAACATTGTATCTGCAACTCTTTTTTTTTTTTTTTTTTGGTAAGTAAGTGTGTGTTTTGGATTAAAGGGAGAAAAGATTTACAAAAAGCTATGTTATAACTCCAGGTTTTTTGACATGAAGTTAGAACATAAGACGCTAGGGCATACCCCGAGCAGCTGGTACATCAGAGAATATCTCAAAAAACCTCTAAGAGGAGCGATCCAACAGAAAATAAAATGAACACAGTCATTTTACATAATCAGATTCAAAATCAGTTACTCCCGAGACGACAGGAACATGCTTCAACATTTTCAGCCACAGCAACAAGCATCGGTCCATCAATTTCATCGAGCAATCCGTTCAAGACAGCCGCATATGAAATCTGAAAATTTAAGCTAACACGCACTGCCCCCACTCTCCACGGATAGAGTTCCAAGTACGCAGCTGCCAAGTGGAGTGATCATCAAAATGGAGTGATCATCAAAATTCAAGACAGGAACATGTATCTGCAACTCCACCACACTCCTGAGTACCGAAGCAAAATGGAGTGATCATCTAATCCAACAACTGCAAACCCGAAAACCAGAGACAACATGAGAGCCTACAAATGCCTCGCGTTGCTACAAAACAGCATCAGCATCAAGCCATACTGCAAGCCAAAAGATCAACACAACTCCAAACAAGTTCAGCAGCTGTCCAATAAGATAGCCCGCCACTTACTGCAAAGCAGAATAAAGGCAGGAACAGCAAACCAGAAGCTCTAAGAGCTATCACCACTTTCTGCAAAGCTGAACAAAAAAAACAGGAACAGGAAACCTGCAGGTCCAAGAGCTGCGTCCACCAACTTCATCAGGGACCAAAGATCAGCATCCATTGGCAGGGAGGAGCAAAATCCCCAGCCAATGCAACTCCAACTATTCAGCATCACCAAATCTTTACAATCAGCAATACAACACGAGGCAGAATCAAATTCCGAGCCAAATGGCCAAATAACCGAACACCCATTTCATCAAACAGGCCAGATTGAGAACTACTTCAAGCTCACTAGCAAGAGAGCAGTCCGGACAGTAAGCAAGGCTAACGAAATGCAGATGGGCAGCCATCAGACAAACGCCCGAACACCCAAGGAGCATCATCCAACCAGCCACGTAATGGCAGGCTATCCATAAGAGCAATAGCCAAAATTATTAGTAGCCGGTATACAGCAAAACTCCAACAGCACATCCCCTAAGATCTAGGGGATGCCTTGGACTTTTTGGATTTTTTCTTTTTCCAAGATCTAGATGGCTTCCAAGAGTCGCTCTCCATATCTATCGCCTCATTTACATTTAAGAATTTCTCTTTAGAGTAGTCTACGGCCCGCCCCATACAGATTTCATATGCAGGGGCAGCTCTCCGATGCGTAGATGAATCCAAGCCATATTTTTTAATTATTCGAGAGATTGAACTGGGAGTTGGATCACTGTCGGACCCAGATTCAATAACCAATTCATTTAATTGCGCCTCAGGAGAGCCAGCCAAGCACCCGGAAACATCCGATTGGCACAGTTGGCGCCTAATGTCGGCAGAGGAGGTTGATTCACTCTGGAGACAGGAACGGGTGCAATCTATAGGGTCCAGAGGGGCCTGGGACGCCGGACCAGGAATAACTGGGATCGGAATAGCTAGCGATTCAACACAAGGGAGGGTTTGAGAGTCCATCACAGCCTCGAAAGATGGACTACTCACGCGACATCCACAAAGGGCGTCAGCATTCAACGGGGTCTCATTTAGGACAGGAGAAGCCGGTTGATTCAAACTTTCTTCATTCACAGAACTGGGAACACTATCAATGACCGTGTGACCAGGGCATGGCAAGGAGACCTTATGGACTTTTTCCACATGAACAGGAGTGGAGGATCGGGAGTGAGTTACCTGTTTGAGGTTTAACATCCTTGGAATGGCAATGAGCTTCATCATGACCCAGCAGACGACAACGACTACACCTAATAGGCTTCCAGCTATACTCCACATTCACCACTAAGGAAGTCGAGTCAAGGCCAGAATTAATGGTCATACTTGTGGGAAAGGGCCCATCGACACCCACTTCAACACAGATTTTTGCGAAGGAGACGTTCTCTATACGGGCAGTCCGGGGGTCGAGCTGTAGGGGAATACCAACGGCGCTTGCAACCCAGTTGAGGCCGGCATGGGTCCAGTACTCGATCGGCAAGTTGGAAATTTTGATCCAAATGGGAAACCGTTTATGTTCTTCCTTGTTCAGAATCATGCCCGGCGACCAACGTTTCAGGAAGATTGCCTTCTCCGCCTTGAGCCAAGGACCGGTAAGGAGACATTTTTCCATCATCTCCATCGAAGAGAAACGGAAGAAGAAAAAGCCAGCTTCATTGCCAGCGGTGTGCGTGAGACCGAATCGGGCCCAAATCTTTTTAGCAATGGCTTTGACAGCCAGATAGTGAGAGGGGATTCAATTTTTTTTGTAAGCAAGTATTTTGAATTAATGGGAGAAAAAAATTATAAATTTGATGTTTTATCGCCAAGTATTTTGCCTTGGGGATAAAACACACTCTGCTGGGGCATACCCCGAGCATCTAGTACATTCAAAAGTACATAACAACCTCTAAGAGGCCAACTTTCTACAAAATCAAGTGAAAAATAATACATCACAACCCATAGGGGAGGCGCCACATAACCCCCAGTAACCAAAACTCACTTCGCCACAAGATCACTCTGGCCGATTGCACTCCCGCCAAATACGTAAGCACTCCGGACCAAACACGCACACTGGCATAAGATCACTCCGGCACATTGCACTCCGGCCAGAAGCACTTCGGAAAATCACTCCGCAAATGCACTCCGGAAGTTTCCACTCCAGATTCTACATCACTCCGTCCCAAGCACTCCGTCCTGCGACACTCCGTCCCAAGCACTTTGTCTAGTTCACTCCGGATTCAGAGCACTCCAGATTCATGCACATTCCAGGCACACTCCGGCATAAGTTCACTCCGGCAATTTGCACTCCGGCCCAAAGCACTCCGGAAAAATACTCTCCGCAGAATGTAGTACGGAAATTTCCACTCCAGACTTTGCATCGCTCCACCCCTGCAGTCCGTCCAATGCAGTCTGGTATTCATGCGCATTCCAAGTAAAAGAAAGGAGCTGGCAAACGCACTCCGTCCCAAACATGCCACTCCGGCTTTTAGAGTACAATACTACACTCCGGCCTAAAAAGGCACAACGTCACTCCGGCCTCAAAAGAGAAGAGCTCCGTCAGCATAGAAAAGGCTCCGCGAAGAAATCAATACCTGATATTTTGCACTCCGTCCAAAGGACCGCATTCCGTCCAAAAGCACTCCGGAACAAGGCACTCCGGATAAGGGACAAACAGCTCTGGAACAAAAACACTCCGCCAAGAACAATCTACTCCGTCCATTAAGAGTTATTTTCTTTTTTTGGGTAAGCAAGTATTTTGGATTAATGGGAGAAAAGAATTACAAAATTGATGTTTTATCACCAAGTATTTTTACTTGGGGATAAAACATAACCCGCTGGGGCATACCCCGAGCAGCTAGTACATCCAAAGGTACATAATAAACCTCTAGGAGGCCAACGTTCTACAAAACCTATAGAAATTAAAAAATATTACAATACAACCCGGTTGCTGAAATAAACCAGCAGCACCAAAAAACACTTCGGATAAGCAATACACACTCCGTCCAAATGCACTCCGGAAATCAATGCACTCCGAATAAGGAAGCAGATCCACTCCGTCCAAGGGGAACATAAAACACTCCGTCCATCAAGAACACTGGTTTCATAAAGAACTCCAGCCAATGTCACTCCGTCCAGAATCACACCGTCTGGTGACTCCTTACACTCCAGCACATCACACAGTGCCATTCCGGAAAAAACACACATGCCTCCAAGCTGCCTCAAGGCACCGGCAACTGCAGGTTTTCATGCATGAGAAGTCCGATTTTTTGCAGCTTTACGCCGCCTCCCAGACTTGTACTGACGCCAGGGTTCATCAGTCGGGATCTTAAAAGCATTGCCGTATAGCCCAGCTAAAAAGTCAATCTGATTACCATTCAGGATACCCGGCCAATTTAAAGCCGATTTCAGCATGGAAGACAGGAATCCAAAAACAACCTTCTCCTCCTCTGGAGAGAATGAGGCACTATGGGCTTGAGAGGAGTCAACCATGAAAACAAGTTGGAACGCCAACAAATAAGCATCATGGGGAACCCCATTTTCCGCCGCATCTAGGAAGGCGGAGCGGAACTTACTAAAGTTCTCAACAGTTATATCCTGCCAGCACCTGTCCAGGAAGTCCTTCACAAGATTTGTATGCTCAGCAGGGGTAACTTGGAATAGTTGACAAGAGCCATCTGAGTCCATGAGCTGCTGAAAAGCCAAGTACAGCGGATCTTTCTCAGCTGGAACCTCATCATCTGAAACAGATATAGGAGTCTGATCGACGATCAAATCCGCGACTGGAATATTGCCATCCAGATAAACCTTCTTGTTCACAGTGCTAGTCCCAGCTAGAGCAACTGAAGAGCCGTCCAGAGAGTATTTTTGAATGATCCGAGATATAGATTCAGGGGTAATATCAAGATCAACCCCCTCAAATGGACTCGGAGCGTGGGAATCAGGCGGGACCTCAGGCAGGGCAGCAGCCTCATGGGAGACCCCAGCAACAGAAGTTGATCCGGCTAATGTAACACCCTCAATCACACCTGACGGACCCAGAGCAACTCTAACAGGTGAGGAAACATGTGCCAACACCTCAACATCGCCTGCCACCACAGGGAGAACGACATCAGCAGAGAGGGGGGCACAACAAGGCTCCTCTGCAGAAGGCACCTCATATTTCTCGTCGGGGACACCAGCAGCATACAAAGGCGCTGAATAATTAATCCCATCCAATACACATTGTACAGCCCCAGACACACCATCCGGAGCCATAAAATCAACATTTGAGATACCAGGGGCATCAATAGAATCCACAGCGTGATGTCCATCACCCAATCCAGAGACGGCAGATCTGCTGCCAGCTTCACAACAATCCAGTATCAGCAGAGAAGAACCAGCATTAATCCCCTCAACACGATTTGACTGAGCCAAAACCACTCCCTCAGACAAATCAGATTCAAGGACTAATTGCTTAGCGCAATCCATCTCCACTAATTCCATATCCTTAGTGGCACATGCCACCTCCTTCAAATTTGCAGAGGCATCATCAGAACCGGAATCAAGCCTCAGTGATGAGACAGTCTCAGTTTGGGAAGAGACTATCGGTCTCGAGGGGGAAGACCCAACATCAGCCGCATTACCACCAGAATCCAGAGATAGAGATGGAGTTTTCGGCATAGATTTGGGATCCTCCACCTCCAAAACAGAATAGCTCTGATTGGAAGAAAAGTCCTTCGAGCCACCATTAGGCTTCCAGTGATACATTACCTCCACCTCAACAGTCGATAGGGACATCTCGGATCCCATAGATACTCTAATCTTATCAGGGAGGATGATATCCCGATCCACTTCCACACATATCCGTGCGGCGTGCTTAAAATCCAGTCTAGCAGTTCGTGGATCAAGACAGAGTGGACGCCCCACACGACTTGCAATCTAACTTAAACCCATCGGTGTCCAGAAATCAAATGGAACATTAAGAAGACTAATCCATACAGGAACGGTCTTCTGGGAGTCCTTGGTCAATACCATGCCAGGAGACCACCGCTTGAGGAATAAGGATTTCCTCCGAAAGGTCCAAGGACCGTGTGCCAAGCAAGTAGATAATTGAGCCTAAGAGTCAAAACTGAAGAAAAAGAAATCATTACCATTTGTAGCAACGTGATTGAGCCCAAATCTAGCCCAGATGCTGCTAGCAATGGATCTCACAGCCAGAAAATGAGGAGGCTTTTCGGAGAAATGCCCAACCAGAGTGTAGCCCCAGTACTCCTGACACTGTTGGGTAACTTCCTCCGGAGGAGAAAAGAGGGAATCGACGCCGTCAAGGGGAGAGGAAGGGAAATATTTTAGAGTGTCAAAAGGATTAACACTCCGGCTCTGTAAAGGGCGAGCCCTAGAACTGGGATTGGGAAGGGTTGAAGACGAACCAGATTTCTTCCTAGTGACAGCCGCCCAAGAAGGTGGAGCAGAACCGTCGTGCGCACGGTCGTTTCGAAGGCCAGCGGGTTTCAAGGAAAACAGGAAAGGAGCATCGGGAGCCGGAGAGAGGGAGACAGCCGTCCGCCTTAGGTTCGGGAAATCGTTCGCGTCAACCGGCCTCATCGCTTGCTAAACGGAGGTCGACGGAGAAGGAGGACTAAGGGAGACGAGACCAGCAGGCGGGCCAGAGGAGACCCCCGGAAGCCCGGCCATGGCTGGCAATGGCGCCGCCGTAGACGGGAGGAGCGTCTGGAATGAATTCAAATTTGAAAACGAGGAGAGAAGAGAGAGTTTGAGAACTGTGATAAGGGTAAGCTTTTTATAGTGACTGGTCCCACCGCACTGCGGCCCCATAACCCAGAACTCCCTTGCTGGATTTTTTGGGAGGCACAGTACCACTTGATGCTTCCACGGGGGATCAAACCTGGGTGGGGGAGGAAGGAGAAATCCTTTTTAACCACCAGGCCAACGCCGCTTCGGCGAGAGTATAGCCCCAGAGTATACTCTGGGGATTCAAGGAAGTGGCCTACCAGAATATAGCCCCAGAAGGATTGACCTTGGTCGATGACCTCCGGCGGAGGTGAGATAATGGTCGATTCTGCCCCATAGGCCAAAGGGGGGAAGAATTTCAGTTCATTGTGCACTTCATGACTATGCTTGCGGACGATGTCATCCCAGAGGGAGGAACTGAGAGCTTGACCTTCGGAATCCAAGCCGAAACCCTTTGATTTCGAAGTGCCCAAAAGCTGGCCGTCCAGAGCGAGAGAGAGAGGATCTGAAGGAGCCGAAACCTTGGGAGAAGAGGGAATAGAAGGGACAGGTGAAACTGAGACTGGAGGAGGACCCGAAGGGGCCTCGAGTCGGCCGGCCATGGCCCTCTCCAGTCATTGATCGAAAAAGGCCATTCCATCCTTACAGAGAACAATAGGCCACTCCGTCCATATAAATGGACTTCAAAATTTATCAAGCTAATGGCCTCTCCGGACTTTGGCGAAACATAAAGCATACCGGACATGGGAGTCGTCATCCACAACTTTTTGCAACAATAGGAACAAAGGCCACTCTAGCCATTAAAGCGTACAAGAACACATCGGATTCCGGAGTCCACTAACGCTTGGCCAAATCCTCAAAAGCATGGACAAAGTTTTTTTTTTTTATTCGGCCTTAGCGCACTCAAGCTACTCCGGCCTTAGAGAGAAACAGCTCCGGAGTCAATCAACGAAGCTACAGGCACAAATGCCACTCCGGCTAAATAGCGAACAAAAAACACTCCGGATTCCGGAGTCCTCAAAAAGCGCCGGATTCAATCAATGCAAAAAAACAGGCACGAAGGCCAGTTCGGCTAAAAGCGAACAAAAAACACTTCGGATTCCGGAGTCCTCAAAAGCATGGACAATGTGTTTTTTTTTTTATGCCAGCCAACAAAGGCAGCACGGGCTAAAATAGAACCAAAGGCAATCCGACCTCACAGCTTCGAATTCATGCCACTCCGGTCTAGAAGTGAAACAGCTCCGGCTAAAGAAACCAACAAAAAAGCACTCCGGATTCTGGAGTCCTCAAAAGCAAGGACAAAACCATTTTTTTTTTCATCCTACGCGGCTACAGCTCCGGATGCATGCCACTCCGGCCTAGAAGTGAAATAGCTCCAGCTAAATAAAAGCACAAAAAAAACACTCCGGATTCCGGAGTCCTCAGAAGCAAGGGCAAAGTTTTTTTTTTTTTTTTAGATCCAAAAGGAAGGCAACGGTCAGGGTTCGGAGTCCGCATTCAGGACCGCAAGGGGAATGCTCTATCTTATTAGAACCGATCTGTCTCTACGGGTAGCCACAACATGAGAGAACTCTAGCTTGCCCCGAACAGCAGCTGTAATCTGGTGGGCCAGCTGGGCTTCATTACACGCGGTATTCTTGAAGACACGTTGATTTCTCTCCCTCTAGATGTAGTAGACTGAGGCCGCAAGGGTGAGGCGGTAGGAGCAGGCTTTGAGGCATTTACCCTTCCAATGGTTGGCAGCCCACAAGACATTGGAGTACCAGTGTGGATAAGGCCAATTAAGGCCAGCCTATATGCACATGAGGCGCCAAACAGCCGAGGAGAAAGGACAGTTAAAAAGGTGGCTATGACTTTCCCTGTCATTAGAACAAAGAACACAATTCGGAGAGATGTGGAGGTAATAACTAACCCTATCCAGAGTGTTAAGCCTGTGGCGAATAGCCAACCAAAGGATAAAGGCATGAACAGGAATGAACAAAGGGGTCCAAACAAGACCAGACCACTCCACCGTGTCATTAGATGCCTGGAAGCTTGTAAAGTCTCGTAGGAATCAAAAATCCACATCCAAAGACGCAAAGGTTTCTAGAGTTTAAATGGTTTTGGATGGTCCTATGGGTTTGGGATCGGGCTGTCTGAGGTTTCTCTCGACTGTTTGGAACATTAGTTGTTCAATCCTGTAGTCTGGATTGATCCTCCTACAATTCTGTTCTGGGTTGGCTTTTGGCCATAGATGGAATCAGTCCTTTGGACTTTTTGATGGAGACAGTTCTGGACCTTGCCTCTGCAGATGCGGCATTGTTGATGTTGGGGGGCAAGCTTTAGCTTTAAGCTGGTGGCTGTTTGGGGTGTTGCGCAGCCAGTGGCAATGCTTCTCTCTTGACTGAACTGGTGCTACTGCTATGTGGTCTCTGACCATTACTCATGATGGAATGTAGTAGGTATCTGTTAGAATAGGTAGCTATTGATGGCTATTTGCATGGTATCTTCTACTGCTTTCATGGAATGATGTAAGCCGGATTGATTTTCTCCCAATTTTGTGAGAACTTTTGGTCTGCCTTGCTGGTTCTACTGGAGGTGGCAGTTCATATGCTGGGGTCTGGTTTGGCAGATTTGCTTCCCCTTGCTGATGCGTTAATTTCTTTCCAATGCTGGATCATTAATGCTGGTTTTTTCAATTTGCGGCTGCTGCTGCCTTTGGTAGATTGTGCTATGGGCTCACCTGCTGGGAGTGCTGCTAATGAACTCGTGGATTTTGCTGACTGGCCTGCTGGCAGTTGCTGTGTTCAGGTGCTGTCCCTGCTGACCAATTCAGTTTGCTGATGCTTATTTACTGATGTAAGTGATGGATGTTCTGGCTGTACTCAGAATGCTCCATGTCTCTCGCTATGCCCATTGTGATTGTGCGTTGATGCTCTGCCATACTGAGTAGCAGCTGATCTGGCAGCTGCTATTGCACATTTGCATGGATTGTCTCATGCTTCTCTGGTATGATATAACTCCTGATTGGATTTTGTGGTTATGCGGTTTCGTCACTTGGCAGTTTCCTTGCTGCGGTGACCCGGAATTGCTGGATTGGCGTTGATGCTACAGCGCTGGTGAATAGATATCCTGTTGCAAGCCTCTGGTTTCGCTCGTGGATGTTGTGATGTAATATTTTTTTTTTCATTTTCTATAGGTTCTGTACAACGATGGCCTCCTAGAGGTTCTTTTTGTACCTTCGGATGTACTAGTTGCTCGGGGTATGCCCTAGCGGATTATGTTTTATCCCCAAGTCATAATACTTAGAGATAAAATATAGATTTTGTAATTTTTTTCCCATTAATCCAAAATACTTGCTTACCAAAAAAAAAGACAGTGAAATTTCCAGAGTGATCTGCAGTCCAAAATTTGCCGAAGCGGCATTGGCCTGGTGGTTAAAAAAGATTTCTCTTTCCTCCACCACCCAGGTTCGATTCTCCGCGGAAGCATAAAGTGGTACTGTGCCTCCCAAAAAATCCTTCGGGGTTTCTGGATTATGGGGCCGCAGTGCGGTGGGGCCAGTCACTATAAAAAGCTTACCCTTAACACAGTTTTGATCCCACCCAGCAACAGAGAATTCTTCCAATCGACACTGTTCATCTTCTCGCCGAAATTTGAATCCCGTCTGCCCCGCCCTCTTCCTTCTTCGCCGGCGCCCATGGCGCCGGTCGCAAGCCATCCCTCTCGCCTCTCAGAATCTCTTCGCTCTCCTCCCACCCCTGCTTCTCCTCTTACCACTAAATCGGCCCCTGCCTCTCCCTCCAACCCG
>JAODPA010071425.1:0-30868 GCA_025585075.1 Nepenthes mirabilis
ATAAATTTTATAAATAACTAATATTAATTATTTTTTGTGGGACGGCTGAAAGAGGTTGGCCAAAAAAATGGGATCAGCTCAAAAGAAGCACAGCCCACTAGCCTAGAGAACGGTCAACGTCCCAATTAATCGAAGATGACCTTCAAACGGCAAGATACGGCCCGAACCAAATGCATCCCGTGAACCTATTCTCGCCCATAAGGGATTACCTGCCCTAACTGGTTGCGCTATGAAATATCTCCCTAAACCGCGACCTCCTTTAAAATGGAAGCTCCCAAATCAACGCATATCTCACAATGGAAACCCCCAAATCAATGCATATCCCACAATGGAAGCCCTAGTATTCACGGTGTGCAGCATCTCCACGGGGAAAGATAGGATCCTTCCTTTTAATCATTATTGCCCTAATTGGCACCAGCATCTTTTCGACAGATGGAAATGATCCACCCAGGTAGTTGGTAGCCAGCCTTACCACCTAAGGAAGAGTAGTGAGGTCAGATGGCTATAAAAAGTCTTGGGGACATACTCCAAAGGCACGCGCTCTCCAGTGCATAAATAGACACAAGCCATCTTACCTTCAAACGAATCAAGAGCCATTCTCTTTCCCACTTTTGGCTAAGCGCGAACCCAGTGGCCAGAAAAGCCGCTCCCCGTGAGCACACCACCGATAACCGCTCTTCACAAACACACCACCAAAAGACCACTCTCCACGAGTGCACAGCTATCAAAAGTCGCTCCACACTGAGAGCACCTCCGAATTCGACTCATAAGTCCCTTTCCCTACATTATTTCTGGCAAGTTCTATCTTTACATTCTTCATTTCAGAAGAAGGATAATTGATTTGATCGTCGGAGGTTAAACAGGAGATCGTCGATACCCCCATGCCCCCGACCTTGCGAAAGTCTACGACAGTGGAAGACAATGAGGAAGGCGGAGTTGGTGTAGGCTGCCGCTGAGAAGAGCTATCAAAGGAGTCCCCAATAAAAAGGGTCCCAACCTTCCTCGTGGGCCTAGTTGGTGCCGGAGGAGTAGCCTTAACCTTCTGAGTCGGCAAGTGCGGTCCCCAACGGGCTTACGCAATTTCTTCACGGGACAAAAGGTGGTCCCTCCTAAACTCGTCCAGATTCGCCCGGATAAACTCCACTAGTGGCTTGATAGCCTCCTCTCACGAAGGCTTGCCGATGAAGGTTCCCGACACGTTGCCTCAACTTCTGGACAAGGGGCAGTCATTAGAAACCTTCATGAAGAATAATTGGTCCTTCCAATTCTTGATGGACTCGAGGATGGCCTGACTGATACGCAACTCCCTAGGAGTGAGTGAGATCCAATCCCCACTCTACGTAAATCGAGAAATCACTCTCACCGCCACTGTAGACAACATCCTCGAATGGTGGCGGATGAATATACACAAGGAGCATAGGTAGCGGAGGGCATTCGCATGGAGTCTCATGATGGGGACTCCGAGGGCTTGAAAAATATTGAGTAGCTCCCTAAGAATTGGGAGACGAAGCCCACTCCGCAGGTGAGCATCACAGACGGTGATGAATCTCACCGGCGGGGAACAATCCCTATTGTGCTCCCCCGACACTACAAACAGAATAGACATTGAGATGTTATACTATACATACAGAGCCTTGATATCACCGGAGTCGAGGACAGACCGGATTGCGTCGACTTTGAGAGCCATGAAACCAAGTGAAGGAAAAAGCAAGTGAAGGTGACTCGAAAGATGCAAAAGAGAAAGTAGAGGAAAATACGAATTGGCTTTCGATTTATAGCCTTCGCCGCCACCAAAACGAAGCAATGCCTTAAAAAGGCACGGCAATTATGGCCTGACACATGTCAAAACCAGAAAGTATGCGATCAAGTTCCGTCTCATTTATTGCAAAGATACGGGTGCTTTTGTCAACGACATGTGGCAGAAAGCGATGATTGACGGCAGAGATGCATGAGTTCCTATGTCGTGAAGCACAACTTCTTAGGTTGCCCAGTGGGCGGCAGAGTAAGGCAATATAGTCAAACCTTCCAGTTTGACCTCCTAGCTGCCTTGGTCTATGAAGTCGGTCAATGACCACACCGGCTTTGCCCCACACTTCGGATTCCAGCGGTTTGGTCTACGAAGCCGGTCAACTGCCACTTCGGCTCCACCCTGCACTCTAGATTTTAGCCCTTTGGTTTATAAAGTCGATCAATAATCCACTCCGCCTCATTTAACCAGACAATTTTTGCTCTTGGTTCTGGTCGTTCTAGCAGTTCAGCCACCCAGCCAGGGCCCACAACTCCTAGACCATTCTGAAACACGAAAAAAAGAAAGAAAGAAAAACACAATAGCAAAAGACGAAGAGGCAACAGAAGAGTTATACGAAAAAAAAGTTGCCGATTTTTCTCATTAATCTTCCCCTTACAAGTTACACAACCCTCAGAGGCTAATGTACAACAAAAATGAAAAAGGGGGGGGGGGAAGGGAGAAATACATAAAAAGACAGCCTAGCCGCAAAGGCCCTACTCCGTTTAGGCATACTCTCGAGTAGAAAATTAACACACCAATATGAAGCAAAAGCTGGTTGTAAGAAGAGATAGCTGCCCACAAGTGGCCAGAAGAAAAGGCGGGCCCAATGTCAGTCGGACAAGGAGGCACTAGTGGGATGCGGAGAGGGCGACCTAGGCAGCCGCCCACAGACTATCGTGGGATAAGGAAGGTCTAGTACCAATCAAAAAAATAGGCACTAGTAGGACGGGCAGAGGGTGACCAAAGTGGCCAACTATACAAAAATGGGTGACCAAAGCGGCCACCTACATGAAAACGGGTAACAAAAGAAGACAAGTGTTGTGTTTAGAGATAATGCCACTAGAGAACACGGACGGCCTCAACTCTGAACCGGTGGCTGGAACTACAAGTCTCGTTACAATGTCCAGCTCTCACACCATTTTACTAATTAAGGCGGGAGATTTTGCAAAGAAACACTGCGAGCTCTCAATTTATAGCCAGCGGGGGAACCAACGAGTCACTAAACGCCAAGGGACTGCCAACTCAGTGAATCCGTAGAGAATCGGGGAACAGATGAGTCATGCCAAAAACAGTAAAAATGGAATCTAGGAAAGGCCTAAAAGACAACACGACATATCGCGTCCCATCGTGAACATATCGGAGGCTGAAAGTTTGAACCATCGACATGGGGGGCAAGTGATAGAGACGGTTGAAATCGGCCAGCCCAAAAAAGTGGATCAACCCAAGAGAAGCGTAGCCTGCTAGCCCAGAGAATGGTTAATGTCCCAGTTGACCAGGGATGACCTTCAGAAAGCCAGATGTGGCCCAAACTGGATGCAGCCCATGAACCTGTTCTCACGCGCAAGGGATTACCTGCCTTAACTGGTCGTGATGCGGCATATTTTCTCAAATTGCGACATCCTCTGAAATAGAAGCCCCCAAATCAGCGCATATCTCACAATGGAATTCCCAGTATTCACGGTGTGCGGCATCTCCGTGGGGAAGGAAGGAATCCTTATTTTCGATCATTGTTGTCCTAATTGGCACCGGCATCATCATGACGGATGAAAAGGATCCACCTAGGCAGTTGGATGGCTATAAAAAGCCCTGGGAACATATTCTAAAGGCACGCTCTCTCCAATTCTCAAACAAACACAAGTCATCCTACCTTCAAACAAATCTAGTGCCATTCTTTTTCCCACTTTTCGCTCTCCGTGAACCTAGTAGCCAAAAAAGCCGCTCCCTACGAGCGCACCACTAAAAGCCACTCTTCATGAGTGCATGACTGAAAGGCCGTTCTCCACAAGCGTACAACCACAAAAAGGTGCTCCATGCCAAGTGCCCTTCCGAGTCTGACTCATAAGTCCCTTTCCCTACATTATTTCTAACAAGTTTTGTCTTTACATTCTTCGTTTCAGAAGAAGGATAATTGATTTGAGCGTCGGAAATTAAATTGGGGAACGAGTCACGTCGTTTTTCTCTGACTTCTCGTCTTTCGTTGTAATATACAGGATCCAAGTCAAATAGTATGGAGATCGGATCCCACGTCAATCTGAACCTAAGATCCAATTGAACCCGAATTCGTCAAAATTTGGATTCAAGATCTATTATTTTTAAAATAATTAAATTATAAATATTTATTTTAAAATAATAATTAAAACAAAAATATACAAATTATTAAAAGGCACTAGCTCCCCCCACAAGTTTACAATGCTTGTGGTGGAGCTGTATGAAGAAAATTTTGATATGATGGATCATCTACTTTGCTTCTAGAATATGGAGGATATCTTATACCCTAGTCTCCCTTTAACTTTAAAAGAAGATGCACAAATTTAGTTTTACAGGCCAAAATTGAATTCTGCTCAGATCTTTTAATAATTGGTTGACTAATTTTATCCCACTTTGCCTCCATCTAGAGAAAAAAAAAGCAACCCTGACATTTGATCAGGATTAAATGGGCTCCTAATGAGAGCTTGAAGTGTTTTCTATCTCAATTCAACAGTGAGGGTAGGGACATGTCGAAACTTATCAATAAAGTGAAGTTGAATGCTTATATAGTAACTATTCATCTAGATGAATTTTTAAAGCCATTGATTTAATAGGATCTCAAGACATTCTTAGAAGTAGAAGATTTCACCATGGCCTACATTGTAACAAAGGAAGTGCATGAAGTCAAAATGCTAGAATATCCAAATTGTAAATAACATCCAGGACACATTGAGGATGAAAAAAAGAAAAATAGCAGCAACCAACCAACTTGGGACTATCTTAAGCAACAAATGACTGAGCCAAGTGTTTGCCGATAACTTAAACTTTTACATCTCAGGCCCCTCACTAATACTAAAATGAACATTCTAATATAAATTCAGTCAAGATGAAAAATTCTTAACATGGCCTAGACTAGTCAAGAATCCAATGAGAGGATATTAACTAAACTATTGCCTTCACTATCGATTTCTAACGCACAATATAAAGGATTGCTGGACATTTCAGAAGAATGTTGAGGTCCTTATTCAAAAAAGATATTTTAAAAATATGTAAAATCTTTGGGCTGCCCAAAATAAAGACAAAAATGATGAGAAACTACCTGAACAATTACATAATTGAGTAGTGGTTGGATCATCAATATGGTCTCTGCCACACATAATAGTGTTGTAATTCAATATCATCTAGACAAAACATCCTCCAACAAGAAACAAAAATTAGTAATAAAGAAAAAATTTATTAATTTTAGTAACGACAATATAACAAATGCAATCTCTCTCTATTTTGACCCTCTTATTATAATTGTAGATATTGACTAAAATAAGTCTTTAATAATAATGAAAGTTCAAGATATATTCTCTATTTTAATATATTCTTTAAATTAGTACTAAAATATAATCAAAAGGACTCATTAAACAGAACATCATATGGTCTAGATAATGAACCGGTTTAAGTTAAAGCGATTATATACCTAGAAGTTACAATAGGGACATACACTAATGTGACCTCCCATCAACAAACGTTTTTTTGGTAGTAGATCTCCCATCAATTTACAATGCAACACTTGGCTAATCATGCTTGATATTTAGAGCGGTCACCTCCATCATATTTGAAAATAAAGTTCTTAACTAAATATAGAATAAAAATCAAAAGACATGAGGTCATTGGATGAAGTTGCTATCTGACACAAAATAATGCCCCAATTCCTCCACAACTAATAGAAGGGTTCAACCTTCGGAATAAGGCTTTCCTCCAACAAGCTTAACTCAGAGAGTCACCCCTTTAAATACTTTTAAATCTGATAAACTCTGATAATTTTGTTTAGATTGGGTCTTCTCTGGATCAAAATCTAAAGTAAAAATTGATAGATTTTTTACAAAATAATGTCTATATCATTGCCTAGACTTCTGCTGATATGCCAGGATTCTAATTTAAATGATGGTTTACAAGTTGAGTATTATCTTCAAAAATAAATTAGTTTGGCAAAAAATATGAAACTATTTTGTAAAAAAAACTTATGGCAATTTGAAAATAGATTAAAAAATTAACTAACTTGATTTCATCATGTAGGTTAATTATCCGCATCCATAATCTAATGTTGTCTAGTTAAAAAATAGTAATGGAAAATGGAGAAAGTGCATCAACTTAACATACGTGAATAAAGTATATTCGAAAGAAAGCTTTCAATTACCAAGAATTGACTAGTCGGTAAATTCAACATTTAGTCACTGATTACTTAGTTTTTATATACTTATTCAAGGTACAATCAGATTTGAATGAATCTTAAATATAAAGAGGAGGCCTCATTTATAATAGAACAAAAAACTTATTACTACAAAGTAATATCTTTTGATTTAAAGATCACTGGTGCCACATATCAGAGGCTTGTAAATAAAATGTTCAAGTAATAGGTTGGGAAAAATATGAAGGTATATGTTGACAATATGCTTATCCAAAGCATACTTACCAACGACTACATTAAAGATCTGTTGGAGACATTCAACAGACTCAAAACATATTGAATGAAGTTAAATTCAACCAAGTATATATTTAGGATAACTTTAAGTTTTTGGGTTCTCTAGTCTCTCTGCTCGGGATAGAAGCCAACTTCAAAAGGACTAAAGCTGTTATAGATGTGGATGTACATTGGACAATTAAAGATATCCAAAGGCCAATTATAAAACTTGCAACCCTATCCCAATTCATAGCAAAATCAGTTAAAAAATATTTTTTAAAATATAAATATATCAGCAAACATCAACCACGGGTAGCAGTAAGACAAGCAGCAGAGAATCAGAATGATGCATCATATAATTTGCAGCAGATCACTTCAGTAAAGCAATATTGATGCATTAGCAAAGGCAGAGTTTTACTATTTCCATTTGTGCAAATCAACTCATGTTTAGTTCAACAAGAAGTAGAGAGCTCTGTTATTCATCTTTGTTCACTACAATAGCATTCTAGTATATGAGCTATAGCATCATTGGGCGAAGAATAAATAAGTGTTGGATTTTGATTACTCCATTGTGGATGCTACAATAAAGGAATAGTCATCAAAGGATTGTGTAATATTTGTGCATGGATCGGAGTGCTTGCTCGTGCTGTGAGCAGCCTAGAGGCAGTCCTTACTTGCGGATCACTTGAGTAGAGCTTGAGCGCCGATTCTAATTTACTGCCAATGCATCCATTCTCGATGATTGCTTGAGTGGAGTTCGAGCACCGATTTCAATGGTGCCAGCACTTGAGTCACGCCTAACATGCACTTAAGCACTGTTTGTAGTATAAAACGTACCAAACGCATTTTAGTATTAATTCTGAAATCATTTTCACACAATGAGTGCCACACAGTGATAGGAGAGAAGAAGAGAGAAAATGAAGAGGGTCGACATCCGATTGAGGTCTAATTTGAGTTCTATTCTTTGCCAATGTTCAATATATCATTCTAGAAGTGATTTTTAGAAGCGTATTTTTGTTTGGTTACACTTTTTTCTCATTATATTTCTTTTGTGAATTGTTAGGTATATTGAGGGTGTTGTAATTACCCATTCTTCACCCAAGATTATAGTGAAGAGATTTCGAAATAGGTTCGTGTAATCGGTATTTTTATAGTAGATTTGTTCAGAATTAGTCATGTGATTTTTTCTTAGTTAAAATTGATTTTATACGTTAAAAATATTGTAAATTATTATATTTTTTATACTCACGAGTTTGATAGCTAACAACTGATGAGAGGTTCGGGCTTTGTTCCGTTATGTCAGGTTGTGTGTATCTAATTTGAATCCCAACAAGTGGTATCAGAAAAAAGGTTGTAAAATTTTAATTTGATGGCGTCGATATCGAGGAGCTTGCTATTTTGTGTTGAGCAGTTAAATGGGTAAAATAGTTTCATTTTTTGATAAGAAATTGTGACGAATGTCTTGAGCTGGGAAGGAACGGTAAAAGTAATTTGAGGTAAGGAAGATAAGTCAGAGAATATGACGACGAATGAGTGACAAGATAAGGCAAATCTTTCTAATTGCACGATTAGGTTTTATTTTGCGGATAAAACTCTTCAAGAGGTCATTAGCTTGTCAGATCTAGCGGAGGTTTGAGCAAAATTTGAGAATTGGTATAAGTCCAAGTCATTGGCGATAAGGTTATAAGTGAAGAAGAAGTTTTATGGCTTGCGTTTGTTCAAAGGGGAAAGTTTCGAGAAGCACTTGAATGAGTTAAATTGAATTTTAACGCGAATGTTGACACTTGATAAGAAAATCAATGAGGAAGATAAGGTGTTAGTATTACTGGTCTCATATGATCATATTGTCACGATGTTGCTGTTTGAAAAAGACATACTCAATTTAGACGAGTTCATCGTTTCCTTATTTATAAATGAGTCAAGGAGGAGGGAAAGCATTGAGGTGTCGGAGGAGTCGAGGCTTTTGGTATCTGCTAACGGTCAAAGACGTAGGAGATCAAGGGACCAAAGTGGCAAATCAGAGAGGAGTAACGATCGGTCTAAGTTTCAAAACTTAGAGTTTTCTCATTGTGGAAAAAAGGGCCACATAAAGAGGGATTATTCCAATATGAAGTAGGAGAAGGAGAGTGGTGGCGAGCGTTAAGAGAGAACAGATCAGGATGATAATGATCAGGTCTCTATTACTTTTTATGGAGACCTTCTAGTTGTCCACGTAGGAGAGACACGAAGTTTTCCAAGTAAAGAGATGAATTTGGTAATAGATAGTGGTTCTTCATACCACGCGACATCAAGGAAGTTCCTTTTCACCGGCTGTACCCCGGATACTGCTGGATATTGAAGATGGGTAATAATTGTTCGTCGAAGGTTGTTGGCATCAGGGATATTAGCTTACGATCAAGCAACAAGATGAAACTCGTGTTGAAGGGCATGCAATATGCCCCAAATTTGTGGTTACATGTGATTTCAATAGGAAAGTTTGATGAAGAAGGTTTTTGCACGGTGTTAGAAAAAACAAGTGGAAACTCATCAAATGTGCTTCGATTCTGGTAAGGAAAAGCAAGCAAACAATTCAGTACTTAATGAAGGTTTAGGTTGTTAAGGATAATGTCAATGTTACCAGTTGGGGTATTCGTCAAAGTGGCAGGAAGAGAAAACCGAGGAGTAGTGTAAGAGAAAGTGATTCTACCGCTAAGAACAAGCCGAAGGGGAGTGGGGCTACTCCAAGTTCGGTGGAGTGGAAGAGAGTATCATTTAAGCTTGCTGAGGCCGATATCGGGATCCTATTGGAGGAAAAGTTGCCAAAAGGTAGGTGATAACGATTGTCAGTAGAGGCAAAGGGTCCCCCATAACATCGTGAGCGAAAGTTTGTTCAATTTTAGTCACTCTCTTGTGACTGTCACAATGAAAACCAACAAACGGATTATCATCGGAGGATCGTGTGATATTCATGCATGGATCGAGGTCTCATGCGATCAGCGGCCCAGAGGCAGCTTGCACTTGTGGCTCACTCGAGTGGAGCTCGAGCGCAGATTCCAGTTTGCTGCCAACACATCTATGCTCGATACTTGCTCGAGTGGAGCTTGAGCCCCAATTCCAGTTGTGCCCATGCTTGAGTCGTGTCTAATGAGAGCTCGAGCACAGTTCGTAGTATAAAACACGCCGAACGCGTTTTAGGGTTAATTCTGAAATCGTTCTCACACAAGGAGTTTCGCACAGAGAGAGAGGAGAGAAGAAGAGGGAAGAGGAAGAAGTTCAGCATCCGGTTGAAATTTTATTTGAATTCCGTTCTTCATTAGGGTCGGGTACATCATTCTAGATGCGTTTCTAGAAGTGTATTTTCGTTTGATTACTCTTATTTCTCATTGTATTTCTCTTGTGGGTTATTAGGTATGTGAAAATGGTTGTAATCACCTATTCTTCACTCAAGATTATAGTAAAGAGATTTTATAAAAGGTTATTGTAACCGGTATTTTTATAGTGAATTTATTCAGAATTTATCTCATACTTTTTTTCTTTGTTGAAAAAGATTTTCCACGTTAAAAACGTTATATATTATTGTGTTTCTTGTACTCACGAGTTTGGTGGCTGACGGTTGACGGGGGTTTCAGGTTTTGTTTCACTACTTCGAGTTGTATGTATCTGGGTTGAACCTCAACAATAAACAGCTCTTGCAGTAAATTAGTTCAAGCATTAGCAATTGATGCATCTGTTCATCATCACAGCAGCAATGAAATCAGGCGCCTCAGCTTACCACAGTCAACAAGTTGCCAAACATATCTTCATAACTTGCTGTCTTCAAATACAATATCACAGCAACAGTAGCGTACAGGGTTTAGTAGAAGCCATAGTTACACCTCCACATCACAGCAACAGCAGCTTACAAATTCTTAACCTGTTGCTGATGAATTCAGTTATGCTACTTTATCTTCATCAGCAATCCAAGTGATTAAGTTTGCCAACAAGTGATTGGTTGAATTTGTTACGCCATGAATGAGATCATAGAAGAAGCAAAATTTATTGTTATTATGGTTTTGGTTGCTGTACAAACATCATTTTAGTTTTAATACACATTTATATTTTTTTATGTAAGGTTAAGATTAGTTTACTTAGTAACTTTTCTTGTTTACTACTATATGAATAGTTTCTTCTTTTCATTGCAAATAAGTTCCTGATTATACAAATATACACAAACAGACCAAGTGATGATTAATTTACATGCAATTCATCTATTTCTGTTTGTGTATTGATGTTTCGCTACAGGAGACTCATGTTTTTCTCTTCATTTCTAATTCATTCGTGCATCACATTAGTATTTTCAAGAACAGCTTCTTCCTACATCAGTTTACAAGAATTGATTTCATATTCATAAGCATCATGTTCGGTTCTTCATGACAATAACTTCATAATTCTGGATCACCTCTTCTTTACACTTTTGCACATTATTTTCAGTTTGGAACATCTCTAAATTCTATCATTCTTCAAAGCATTGAGGGAAGTAAAGATGAATGATTTTCGATTAATGGATGAGTGCCAACAAGCTTTCTAATAATTGAAAGAATATTTGACATATTCACATTTCTTAACTCATCCTAAGGAGGATGAGCATCTATATTTTTACCTAGCCATTTTGGAACAACTTTGAGCATTATTTTGGTCAGGAAAGAATCAAGAATATAGTGACAACTTTACTATGTTAGCAAAATTTTAGCAAATTTGGAGATCCAGTGTAGCCAAATGGAGAAGGCTAATTTAGCTTTAATTTTTACTACAAGAAAGCTTCGGCCACATTTCCAAACCCATAAGATTGAGATCCAAAGAGATCAACCCCTTAAAAGTACTCCACAAAAGTTAGAGATATCCATATGCTTAATCAAATGGTCAATCGAGTTGCGAGAGTTCAACATAAAGTTTCAGACCAGACTCTCCATAAAGGGTTAAGCACTCCCAAACTTTATTGTTGAAACAGTGACCTCAATTTTGACTAAGTCTACTAAAAAATCCTTGAGAGCTATACTCAACAAATTACCACCAAGATAGACTCTCCATATAGATTGAGCCTTTTCTCATGCTAGTAGTGAAATTGAAATAATTCTAACATTGTCCGAAGGGACTAAGATCAAATACTTTATCATATTTGAGTTCTCGACAACCAACAATGTGGCCGAATGTTCCATCAAGAATCTAACCGTGTATAATGATTATGAATTAGTAGCCAATCAAATATTAGCTAATTTTGAACATACCAATTTAGAATTAGCCCAATATCTCCATAAGGTTTAGGCTTTAGGTTTCCTTACTTTTCCTCGATAGGTTTAAGATTATCCATATCTCTAGATAAAATAACTAAAAAGTCAATCATCCTTCAAGATATTGTTGAGAATTCGATACCCGAATACACCCGACCCAGTGTAGTGAAACAAATCTGAACCCCCCATCAACCGCTAACTATCAAGTTTGTGAGTATAAGAAATAAACAATGTATAACAATTTTTAACGTAAAAAATATTTTTAACTAAGGAAAAAATCATATGATAAATTCTAAATAAATCCACTATAAATAGTGTCGATTATAAGAATTCCCTCTAAATCTCTTTAGTCCAAATTCAAGTGAAGAATAATTGAATATAACCCTCTCTTAACACACCCAACAACTCACAGGAGAAATACAATTAGAAAAAGAGTAATCAAACAAAAATACGTTTCTAGAATCACCTCTAAAATGATATACCCAACCTTGGCGACGAACGAGACTCAAATCGGATCTAAATCGAATGTCGAACATCTTCCGCTTCTCTCTTCTTCTCTCCTCTCTTTATGTGTGGCGCCCCTTGTGGAGAAAGATTTTAGAATCATAACCCTAAAAGACATGAGCCATATTTTATACCGCGTATCGATACTTAAGTGCTTGGCGAGCACAGGTCGAGCGCACTGGTCCTGGATTTTGCGCTCGAGCGCTCTGTGAGTGCAGAGCGAGCACACTAAATCTGGAATCTGTTCCTCTGTACTGCTCGAGCGTGCGGAGAGTGCCAATAATCCTCCATCATTATGGAATCGGTGCTCGAGCAGAGTGCCCGAATTGATTTTGTCTCCTGGCCCTTTACCATGCACGCGAACACTTCGATCATCACACATGCTTCATGCAAATATCTAATAACTATTCGTTTATGGAGCTACTCATAAGGTAGTGACCAAAAACCCAACAAACTTTTTCTCGTGACCTTATGAGGGACCCTTCACCTCTAATCGGCAACTGTCATCACCTGTCTCTCGACAACTTTCCCTCAATTAGGATCTTGACGTTGACCTCCACAAGCCTAAATATTGTATTTTTTTTGGTCCACTGAACCTGGAGTAGTCCCACTCTCCTTCGGCATTTGCTTTATGGTTGAATCATTCTTCCTTACACTCTTCCTTGGCCTCCTCTTTCGACCACCTTGACTAATACACCCATTAGTCACCTTGGCTCTATCATTGGCAACCGAAACCATTATCAAATACCAATTTGATCGCTTGCTTCCTATTACCACAATTGAGGCATCTTTTGTGAGTTTCTAATGGCTCTTTCCGAACGCTGTGCTGAAACTTTCCTCATCAAGCTTCCTAATTGAAATCACATTCAATCTCAAGTCCGGGGAATGTCTCACGTCCTTCAACGTGAGTTTCATTTCATTACTTGTCTGCAGGTAAACATTTTTGATACCAACAACTCTTGACAAATCATCGTTACCCTATTTTAATACCCCGTAATCTTCGGGCATATAGCTTGTAAAGTGAGATTTTCTCGATGTCACGTGGTGTGAGGTGCCACTATTCATCACCAAATCCATCTCTTGGCTCGGAAAGCTCCATGTCTTTCCTACGTGGACATTTCAAAGGTCTTTGCAGAGAACAATAGAGGTTTGATCATCTTCACCCTGATCCTTCCTCTCTTGATGCTCACCTCCGCCTACCTTCTTCTACTTTCTATTGGGGCAATCCCGCTTTATGTAACCCTTCTTACCGCAATAGAAGCACTCCATATTCTAAAACTTGGATTGACCATTGCTCCTATCAAATTTATCGCCTTGGCCCATCGATTTTTCGTGTCCCCAACCACTAGTAGTAACCAAGAGCCTCGACTCTACCGGAACCTCAATGCTCACCCTCCGCCTTAACTCATTTATAAGTAAGGAAGCAATGACCTCTTATATATTGAGCGCGTTTTTTCTGAATAGTAGCACCATGATAATATGATCATATGAGACTGGCAAAGAAGTCAACGATACGAACGCCTTATCTTCTTCCTTGATCTTTTTATTAAGTGTTGACATTTGCGTTAAAATCCAGCTAAACTCATCCAGATACGTCTTGAAACTTCCCCCTTCCGACAGGTGCAAGCCATAAGACTGCTTCTTCGCATACAACCTCGTTGTCAAGGACTTGGATTTATACCGACTTCCAAAGTTTTCTCAAATATTTGTTGAATTTGACAAACCAATGATCTTCTGAAGAGTATTATCCGTAAGATACAACTTGATCGTGCAACTAGCCAGATCCCTTTTATATTGTCACATCTCCTCCATCATATTCTCCGACTTATCTTCCTTTCTCCAAAGTGCTTTTACTATTTCTTCTAGGGTCAAAATATTCCTTACCCTTTCTTACTAAATGATAAAATTATTTTACCTATTAAACTACTCTATATAAAATGGCAAACTCCTTGACGTCAACGCCATCAAATCATAAGTTTTTCATTATCGCTCTGATACCACTTGTTGAGAATTTGACACCCGAATACATTCGACCTGGCACAATGGTACAAGTTTGAACCCCCCGTCAACCATTAGTGACAAAGTTTGTGAGTACAATAAACAAATAATGCACAATAATTATGAATATCAAAAATCCTTTTCAACAAAGAAAAATTCTACGGAATAAATTCTGAATAAATTTACTATAAATAGTGCCGATTATGAGAACTTCTTTTAAAATTCCTTCACTCTAAACCCGACTATAGAATTGTTGAATACAACTCCATCTTAACACATTTGACAACCCACAAGATAAATATAATGAGAAAAAGAATAACCAAATGAAAATATATTTCTAGAATTATCTCCATAATAACGAACTCGACCTTGGCGAAGAACAAGACTCAAATTGATCCTCAACCGGATGTCAAACCTCTTCCTCTTCTCTCTTTTTCTCTCCTTTCTCTATGTCCGGTGCTCCTTTTGAAGAAAGATTTTAGAATCATAATTCTAAAATGCGTGAGCCAAGTTTTATACCGTGTACCATTACTCGAATGCCCGATGAGCCCGGATCGAGCGCACCGGTCCTAAATTTAGCGTTCAAGCGCCCGACAAGCGCGAAGCGAGTGCATCAAATCCGAGCGGGCGCTAACAATTCTTCATCAATTTGGAATTGGTACTCGAGTTCCACTTAAGCATCCCTCAAGTGCCCTACTTGATCTTGCCTCCTGGCCCTTAGCCACACATGCAAACACTCTGATCCTCGCACAAATCTCATACGAACCTCAGATGACTTTTCGTTTATTGAGTTATCCAGAAGGGAGTTACCAAAAACCTAATAGATATCAACATTAGTTTGCCTAAAAATATATGTATGGGATATGTTGGAGATCCTCTAGAGACCAAGTATTAAGAAATAAGATAAAATTCTTCAAGTTCAGATAAGGCAATTTGGATAATCCTTTGTATGAAATATCTTCAAGACAAAATGTTGTCGAGCAATCTAGCGAAGGCCAAGTGGATTGCAAAAATTGTATGCTGATATACAATTATAGATTAATCACTGCACAGAATAGATTATTCACTATCCTATATGCCTTGCCTGACTCTAATGAAAGCCAACTATACCTTAAGACAGATGCAGATCGGTATTTGTGGGGCATATATAAGAGAAAAGAATTGGCCTTTGAAATAATGAGATAAGACCATTATTGGCTAATAATAAAAAAGGATACTATGAAATTGTTAAGAAATGCGACGACTATCAGATCTGTGGTAGCGTCCCCAAGCAGCTGCACACAAAAATCCAAGCTTTGCAAGCCCCCTAGCCAAGTGTACAATAGGGACTGGACATACTAATCATTTTATCTTTAACAATTGTTCAAAGAAAATTTATCATTGTTATAGTTGATTTTAAAGTAGAAGTTTCTCATTTGACCAAGATTAGAGAACAAAATGCTATAGATTTTTGCTTCAAAATATTATCTGCAAATTTGTAATAATGAATGTGATAGTCTCTAACAATAGTACTCAATTATTGAGTAAAATGTTCATAAATACTGTAAAGGTCTAGGAGTCCAATTAGTTTACACATTATTCTTATATCCACAAACAAATTGGCAAGTAGAGGTAACCAATTAGATAATAATTAATAATTTTGAAGACTAAATTAGACAAGGTTAGAATTGCTTGGGTAAACAAATCTCATTTGTGATTTGAGCATACCGAATGACTCTAAGAGAATCTATTCAGAGGATAACCTTTAGCTTATGTTATGAAATGGAAGCGATAATCCTAATGGAATAGGTTTGCCAAGCTATTAGGCAAAAAATTTTTTCTTCTAGATTAAAATTCTCAACATGTCAGACAAAATTTAAATATCTTAAATGAAGTTAGATAAGAAACTCACATTTGAGTAGCAGTCTACCAATAAAGGATCGCTAGATATTATGATAAAGAAGTAAAAACATGAATGTTCGAGATCAGTGACTTAGTGTCAATGAATATCAAAGCCACCAAGAAACTTACACATGAAAATAAGATGTCTCTAACTTGAAATGATCATTCCCAGTGTTTATAATACTCTAAAATAGGGTATATAAGTTACAGACCTGAAATAAAAAACTTGTCTTACACACTTGAAATGTCCATTAGCTAAAAAAATATTATCAATAAAGAGGCCAACTTAGGGGCTTAGAAGTATGCCCTACTCCTTATTTTGAATTTCTTGAATAATGTAAACATTTTATAAACTACCAACAAATATTTTTTTTGTATAAGTTTACATGTATGCATGTATATAAATTGCTAACAAGTACATTAGTTTGATCAAGGCTTAACCTAAAAGTTGGTTTTAATACTTTATTGATTAAAACTCACCAATCTCAAGTGGATGGTCATGGTGTAGGTTTAAATAAACCACATGACCTCACGTATGGTTACACACAAAAAATATAATAAACTCTAGGACTGGTGACCAAAGCATTCAATATTGTTTTGAGAGGACAACTATTAGACAAATTAAGATCCTTTGAGAATCAACTATCAATATAGTCACCCAACTATTTGAACGTTAGAACACTATATGTACATAAATATCAATGAACCCCTCTACGGAATGCATAATCAATTATATAGTCAATGACTAAAGTCCTCTCTCACTAGCATGATAGTCTAATAGCATAGTAGGGAAGTAGTTTTATAATCACATGATCAGGATCCATATGATCGGGGGTTAGACCCAATGATCTACATTCACATATGATAGTTTGTTCTAAGCACATAATGATTTGAAAATTTGAGAAGTATTCATTAAAGTACAAATTACATCATCCACTTATAAAGCTATGAAATGGTATTACAAATTAAAACAAGGAGAATTTAATAGCATAATCCTACAATTGATGCTCGGCATTAGAGGTAGGAATCTGAGAATCCGATTAAACCTCAAAATCTTTAATTTTTAAGGCTAAAGTAGCTCTAGAATTTCTTATGTCCAACCAACCACTAAGAAAATTAAGAACTACTAAAGAAGTTATCACGTTACAAAGATTGATGCCCTCAATAAATCAGGCATCCAGTAAAGGACCAAACTCCTCTACTCATATACTCCTCATTAATGTCTCCTCAAGTTCTAAGAAGTCTACTGGTCATCCCTCAACAATGTGCATAGCTATGGAGGCCCTACCTTCAAAAGAATTAGCTCTTTCCTTTGCTGTAGCAGCTCAGTCTTTAAGCAAATTATTTTTACTTTTTATATCTTAAGCTTTACTTATCCACTTGGCCAATTCTTTCTCTATATGGACAAATTTAGCCTCAAGACTTGACACTTTGGTTTTGATAGTTACTACTCTACATGCCAAAGCCCTAACTATAGTTAGATCAATGCATGGTCTCAATAGGTGCAACTTCTCGTTCTCAAAAGAAAAGCATATGCCTGACTAGATTTGCTAACTCTAAGGATTACAAAAGAGCATGTTAGCTATAGTTATAAATATAATAATGAAATTAAAATTAAGAATAAAGATATAACTTCTAGGTGGGAAAGTCCTCTCTTGCAATAGAGTCAAAGGAAGGGCCAATGACATTGAGACCTAGAGAGGATGAAAACCTCCAGCAAATGAGGGGTGGGATCGGATGAAACAATGGGGTATCAAAGCCTAGAGCTCCTCCTGAAACTTTAGCTTCCTTGTTACCTAAAAAATGGGGTTATTGAATGAATCCAAGTACCCCTTGCATCAAAGGGTAACACCTTTTGACTCTGAAGAGGCAATGTAAACAATTAGAGCTTCAACTAATAGTCTAAATGAAGAAGGAGAGTCGGCAATGATAGGAATCCCATACTCACCAATGATAGGAGTAACGACAATCAGCACGCTCATGACTATGGAGTGATATAAGGAATCATGTTCCTCATCTGATAAAATAATTTAGATCCTCTCATCATCATACAAAGTTAACACCTTTTTTAAAGACCTTACGGGAGAAAATGTGAGGACTAGAGTCAAATACTATATGACGTCGTTAACTCCCATCTTAGTTCTCACCATAGCCATGCACTCAGCAAAAATAGTACTGACCTTCATCGATAACATAAATAGTTGGTGAAGTTGTTGGATGATTGTTTGGTTAATGTCAATGTGAAGTCTAAGGGATATCCCCAATATGATGCTCCTCATTTTCAAGGGGCAATGAGGCAAATTAGTAATGACATCACCCCCTCAATATCAATATACCAATCCACTCCATCCAAGGTAATGGGGGTAAAAAAAATACCAATACTGTGCAACACAACAACATGTTTTTTCATGAGATCTGCACAAGACATAGCACAACAAAGTTCATTTTCATTGACTTTGAGTTCCTTGGGAAGAAGCGTTTGAACATTGCAAAGAATGGCATAATTTGATTTGTCTTTTAGGCACCCTCAAGTCTTAAATTCAACACCTGAGTATGAGGGGCTAGTGTTGCACATACTTTCAACTAAGCTAATCCAATTAATTAATACAACAAGTCTATAAAAAGAAAGCCCAAAAAGAAGATAGTATTAATTGGCCCATAAGACCCAAGTTCAAAAAATATGAAGTCTAGTTTTAGCCCAACTCTAATCGAAACAAATCAAGATCAAACAAACAACTGAATAATCATACGGTTATTAAGTGGATTGAGTGATATGCCTGAACAGTTACATACCTAAATGTCAAGGTGAACGATTAATCTAATTAAACGGTTTATATATTCCATAACTAGTCCAAATGAGGGTATCTAAAGTAACTAGTGTCAACTACTCATCATCATTAGATTAGGTTTTAGGTGTTAATAGTCTTCAATCAACTTCATGATCAAAATATGCACAATAGTAGTTAAATTAATCCATTTTCAACTAATTTAACTACTGAAACCATGGTTTGTTATTCATCCACATTAAACCTATATTAACTGACAATATAATCATAAATATACTCTATTTTTTTTAAAAAAAAAAGAGATGAATTTTAGAAAATAAGGACAAGATATAGCCCTCTAATACACTTGTCCTTCATAAAATATAGGATCAAATCTGTTGGGTCCAAAATTAGAGGTGGGCTCAAAGAAGCAAAGCCCAGTCCACAAAGTATTAGCCCATACTCTTCCTAAGGCCCAATTGGACAAAGTGCGCAGCCCACACAGCACCACAGACCGGCAGCCAATCAGCGCACCGCTATAACAAACGGTTGCTGCAAGTGCTAGCCTAGTGGATGCTAGCCAATGGAAGGGAAGTCAACGCTGCAAACCACAACACACGCTGGCATCCCAGCTACTCAGCAAACTCGCGCGCAAGCACCCGACCAAGCATGGTTAACGCTTGGCGACAATCCTTGCGCCACCACTAGGTGACAATTGATACCGGTGGTTGCACCCAGCAGTCGGAAAACTCTACCCTGCCACATGCCGACAGTTCCCGCTCCCAAATCTCTTCATCTTAGAGCCTATAAATACCCTTTCCTCTAGCAGGAAAAAGGGGAGAGGAGGAAAATCCACTACTAGTGTAAGCTTGCACTCCTAGTCAAGACCCAGTTTCTAGGAGAGAAATTGAGAGCCGTGATTCCTCAAGCCTCAATCAAGCATCTTAGTAAGCCACTTCATACTGTGCACTCTGAGGAGCTAAGCCTCCCTACATCTGCTCAAATCTAGCGTTAAGCATTCATTCATCCTCCACCGCATTCTACTATCACTTCTAGCCTCTTTCTGTTCATTGCGAAAGGTCACTGACTTAAACGTCGGAGTGTTTTCATTAGGTGAATAACTTGCCAACCTCTGACCTCTTATTTGTAGTTTATATTGTCCATATTCTAGGTTACCAAAGACAGAGATCAAACCCAATCAACGTCAACCCGCAGTGAAAGATGGTCAACACTAGAGTGCAGGCTAGTGCACCTCAATGAGACATCGCCCCGTCAGTGGGTAGCCATGCCAATGGGCACTTAGAGCCTGACTTGTACAAGCTGGCCGCAGACATCGGCGACATGAAGCAAATGCTCTAGGTACTATGCGTCGAAAGGGAAATGCATTGGACCAAAGCTCCCCCACTAAGGCCCCAAGCATCGACCTCTAGGGGGGAAGGCACAATGCATGGGTCAATAGGACGGAGACTAACGGGCCTGACGACGTTGAGGCCCAAGCGACCTCATGTAGCAAGGCCCAAACAATAGCAAGAAGCCTCCCGAGCAGAGCCGAACCTGGAGAAAACCCAGAGAGGCAGAATCATTGCAACTCCTGCGATGACAAGAGGCCTCCCACCAGGAGGGAGGGGTCATGCAGCACGCAGCCACCCTGTGCGGATAGCTATCGCGCCCAGCGAGACCCTCAAGACAATTCGGAGCTCCGAAACTTCATCAACACAAAGAGGAGTGAGTTCATCCCACGGATCGAGGAAAAGCTAGAGAAAATATGGAACCATTTGTTCAAGGATGAACCTTGCCAATCCGCACTCAACCATCAAAAGTCGCCATTTGTCATGGACATAGGGACTCAACGGCTCCCCCTTAAGTTCAAAATGCCAACATTTGGATGGATATGACGAAAGTTCGAACCCAATGGACCACCTTAACTACTTCTGCACCCACTTATCTCTCCAAGGAGCGAGCGAGGCTGCCATGTGCCAGTGCTTTCCCCTTACCGTCAAAGGGGATGCTCTGCTCTGATTCCATAGCTTTCAGCCCAACTCAATCCGGAACTTTGATGAGCTCACCGACAACTTCCTAAGTCAGTTTGCCTCCACCAGAAGGGAAGAAAAGCAACCTTGGCACCTGGTCCGTCTTTGCCAGCAGTCATCGGAGAGCCTGAGGTAGTTCTTGGCCCGCTTCATAACCAAAGCTCGTTGGATCCCCCAGCTCTGTGGCGAGATGAAGCTTAGTGCCTTCCTCGCTACGCTAGCGGCAAGAGACTTATTCAAGCACTTGACGCACCAATGCCCTCAGACCTTCCGGGGAGCTGAGGCTATTGCTCACACCTACATCCCAACTGAGGAGGCCAATAAAGCAAGACGTCCCGAATGCACATATCAACTCTCAGAAGGGCAGGCTGTTGGGAAGAAGAGGAACGGGGACAGCAGCCACCAGCCAGAGCACCGCAAACAACCTCGACTCAGACCGCGCGCCAAGAGGGAGTTCGCACCGATGACCCCGACTCCCCTAAACGACACTTGCTCCAATATCCTTATGTAGATCAAGGATGAGAAGTTCTTAAAATGGCCTAAGGGGTCGAAGAACCCGGAGGCTGGAGACCAGACGAAAAACTGTCATTTTCACCGATCTCTGGGACACTCCACAAAGGATTGCTGGACCTTGCAGAAAGAGATTAAAGACCTGATCTGCCGCGGACACCTTACACGATTCCTAAAGAACCTTGGCAGGCCTCCAGGGCTTCCAAGGGTGGAGCAAGCGAACCGCCAAGGAACAGTATAGCAGCTGGTATGATCAGTATGATTTCAAGTATGCCAGCCAGGAACAGTGGACGCGAACAACCGGAGAGAGCTTCCAGCAGCAAGAGAGCCAGAGTGGAGGCTAGGAGTGATGTCATTAGCTTTTGTGATGATGATATGATGCATATAATCTCCCCCCATTACGATTATCTTATTGCATCAGCCCTCATTTCGGATGATACAGTCGATTACCAATTAAAATGAGTTTTTATTGATAATAGAAATTTGCGTAATTTTCTATATCTCGATGCCTTTTTTAAACTTGGGTTGAAACAAAGCCAGATGAAGCCAATTGAAGGCCTGTTGTACGACTTGGATAATGAACTTGTACCCGTACAGGGAGAGATTCGGTTGGAGGTCACGATGGGAACTTACCCACGTGTTTCCACACGATAGTTGACATTCATCGTCGTCGACCTACCATCCATCTATAATGTCATCTTGGGTAGACTGTTCCTCATCACCTTCAAAGCAATAACTCCAATCCCACACCTAAAATTGAAGTTCCCAACTCTATGTGGAGTTGGGGAGGCGCTTGGCGATCAGGTGATCAGGCATACGTGCTATTTGTCCCAAGTCTTCTCAGTAGCAATAGACCGACTGGTCGGAGACTTAAATTTTCATGATGAAGCTGCTTTACAATAGGCTTAATCAGGTAAGACGACCATGGTGGTCCCTTTGGATCCCACCGAACATGAGAGATGTGTTCACATTGGTGGCTGCCTAATTGCAGTTTTCCGCGATCAGCTCATAAACTTCCTCAGGAAGAACTCATATGTTGTCGCATGGGTTCCTGCCGACATATCAGGAATACCGGCCGAAATAATGGTCTACAAGTTAGGTCTCGATTTCAATCATAAACTCGTCAGGTAGAAGTGCAGGAACCACTCTGTCGAAAAGATGAAAGCCATCAGAGAGAAAGTAAAGAGGCTGCTAGACACCGGATTCATTAGCGAAGTCCAGTATCCGAAATGGCCGTCAAACATTGTGCTCCAAGAGTAATGGCACGTGACGGATGTGTGTCAACTTTATGGACGTGAATAAGGCCTGCTCGAAGGACAGCTTTCCACTCTCACGGATCGACCAGTTGGTGGACTGGACGTTCGGCCATGAACTCCTGAGTTTCATGGATGCCTATTCAAACTATAACCAAATTAGGATGGACCCAGACGATGAAGAACACACATTCTTCATGACCGACTAAGGGATGTACTGCTACAAGGTCATGTCCTTTGGATTGAAGAATACCGGAGTAACCTATCAGCGACTAGTGAACAAAATGTTCGAGACCTAGATTGGTAGGAACATGGAGGTATATGTAGACGATATGTTTGTCAAGAGTAAGAAAACCAACGACCACGTTCGAGATCTGGGAGAGACCTTTGAGGTGCTCTGGGTACACAGGATGAAGCTCAATCCAGCCAAGTGCGCATTCAGGGTGACCTTCAAAAAGTTCCTTGGCTTCATAGTGTTGCAGCGAGGCATTGAAGTAAACCCGAACAAAATCAGAACCATCCTTGACATGAACCCTCCACAGACTATGAAGGAAGTTCAAAAGCTCACCGGGTGGCTCGCGGCCCTATCGAGATTCCTAGCCAAATCTGTGGAGAAATATTTGCTATTCTTCAAAGTCCTTTGAGGGACGAAGGCATCTGGATTTAGGTGGATGAGCGAGTACGACGCAGCGTTCCAAGAGCTAAAAGCATACCTCGTCAGTCCGCCCCTCCTGAGTTCACCTTCAGAAGGAAAGAACCTGTACCTCTACTTGGCTGTATCGGACACGGCAATGAGTTCGGTCCCTATTAGGCAGCACAAGAGTGCTTACCGATCGATGTCCTATGTGAGTAAGGTGATGACAGACATGGAGTCTCACTATCCCCATGCCGAGAGGATTTCTTTGACCCTCGTCTACTCCGCCCGGAAGCTTAGATTGTACTTTCAGGCTCATCGGGTTGTAGTGTTAACCAACCAACCCTTGAAATCAATCCTCCAGAAGCCTAAGACGTTAGGACGACCGGTCAAATGGACAATAGAATTGGGCAAATTTGACGTGGAGTTCGACTACGGCCGGCTCTTAAAGGCTAGGCATTGGCGGACTTCGTTGTCGAAGCGGCAACCCCAATTCTAGATGCTCCAAACCACTCCGAACGTTCAGGTGCGTTAGATATTCCTGAGTGGACCCTGAATGTCGACGGATCATCTACGCAGATGGGTAGTGAAGCAAGAGTTGTGCTTAGGACCCCCTATGGTTTCGAAATCAAGTACTCCTTGACGCTCGCTTTTCCAGCTACCAAAAACATGGTGAAATACGAAGCCTTACTCGTGGGGCTCTGGCTAGCTAAGGAGTGCTCCGTGAAGTCCATAACCATCTGCAGTAACTCAGAACTAGTTGTTAACCAAATCTAAGGAACCTTCGAGGCCTTGAACCCTCAACTCGCCAAGTATCTGGCAAAGGCGAAGGCAAAGGCCGAGGGGGGCTCAGTGGTTCGGCTACCTCCTCCATGCTCGGAGGCTCAAACCGCTTGAAGGATTCCTCCACAGGGTAGGAAGGACCTGGATCCTCCAAGGACGGAGGGACACTCACTTGCTCATACAACACCACCATTTCATTTGGATGTGCCCCATGCGACGACCCAGTGGAAAAAGCATCAGCGGCCTGACCTGGTGCACCGACATCCTCGAGAGCGGTAGTGTCTTGAGAGGGCGGCCGAGGTGATGCTCCAACAGGTGAACCCACAACCTCCGGAACCTCCACAGACTCTCGCTCTTGCCTAAGGCCACTCGTCTCAGAGGCCTTAATAAACTCTGGTGTTTGCTCTATCTTGCCAACTCCGATGATTCCTGCGGACTCTGGAACGTCCATCTCCTCCTCCTCAATGGCTAGGACGGACGTTTCCTGCCGCCCAAGGCCCAAGGAAGGACTCAGCGACGACTCCCCTTTGAAGGCAAGCTCAACCAAGGGAATCTCATACTTGGGCAGTATGGGTGCGAAAATCAGGGGACCCTCAGTGGCTTCCTCTGGTAGCAATGGCACAAACTCCTGCTTGGAAGAACAGTCCCATGAACGTCACCACCACAGCGGCCATCCTCAGCGACCTCTGCGTGGAAGTGCCACCGGCGACCCTCATTCTCTTCAATGCTGCCTTGTTCTCCCCATTAGAGGAAGACCCAAGTGATAATTACGAGCTACTCCCTCCGAGAGTTCCCTGAGAAGGTTCCCAAAGAACGAGAGCACCAGCTTTCCTCTTCTCTGCTATGTCAACTTGATCAGCGTGAATAGGTCCCTATTTGGCAACGGCAAAGGCATTGGCTGTTAAGTTGAAGCCCTGCTTCGAAAAAGTCTCCATGTTCACCCGAATGCATTCGAGTAGCTCCTTATCTTTATCCAACTCCTCCGTGCTTATGTCCCCCTGAAAGAAGTCGCAAACCGAACCCCATATGTTGGGGACCTCCCAATCTGCCGGTTCTTTTGAGAAGAAGTAGCGATTCTTTCAGTTTTTCACCGAGTCAGGATTTATCCCCCAAAAGTGAAAACCGGAGTGCAGCAACAATGAGATCCAATCTTTCAACACGGTGAAGCAGAAAATCACCTTGATCGAACTTGGCCAAATTGTGAGATTGTGGAGGCGCGAAAAGACACACATGGTAACTATGTACCGAAGAGTGTTGGGATGGAGTCGAGTGATGGAAATGCCCAACGCTTCGAAGATCCCATGCAGCTCAAGCGACATGGGAAAGCGAAGTCCACCTTTCAAGTGATGCTCATAGATGGTGATGAAGCCCTCTGGGGGCGCACTCACCCTCCCAGTCAGGCCAGGAGCAAGATAAGCTTGGTCGCCAGGGATGCCGTAATCGACCATCAAAGCGGCAATGGCTCTCGATGACAGGACAGACTGAGTACCACCAACTCCATGGCGAATAAGGCAAGAAGTAGAAAGTGAGCTCTTCTTTCTGGCCATGGAACTCACAGTTGGAAAGCTCGTAAAGTGTGGAAGGCAGGGGAGACACTGTTTAAATAGGCAACGCCTAGGGAAATGAAGGGCTAACGTGCGGGAAATGCAATGGCTGCCCGAAATGATGGCCGTAACACGTGCCGTTCCAACAGAACGTCGCGAGTCCAGCACAACAGAACATCATGGTGTCTGACAGACTGCCACCCCACTACTGTTGCAGCCACTTGTCAAAGTCCCAGCGGTCACACCCATATTTAATGCGGCGATCCTGACCTAAAGGACAGCGAAGTAAGCCCTTCCAGAACATGAAGACAAGCGAGACAAAGGGCCATTCAAGCGTAGCAAGCAAAAATAAACTCGATACTCAGTTAAGTAACAAGATTTCATTAAATACTTTGTTAATGGAATTCCTTTACACAAGAGGGAGCCCAACGGCCGTCAAGTACAATTATTCATCCCCCTTAGACCCTAAGGGATCGGAGGTATCAAACTCCATTAGCTCTGAGGGCGTCCAGGCGCCAGAGTTTCGGGAGTCCAGAAAGCCGACGCGGAAGCCAAGCATCGCCAGTGAAGCTATCTTCTGACTAAGCCAAATACCTTCCTGGAATCTTCCTTCTAGCATGGGAGCTAGCTCCTCCAAACTGACCCTAGACCTTCGCTTTGCTTCCCACCGAGCAAGGTTAGCCCGCAACTCGGGAGTTGAGCTTGGTGTGACTCGAGCTCCTCCTGTAAGGCGACGATCTAGTTCTAGGCCCCCAAGTTGACATCCGCCAGTCGCGACACCCTTGCCTCAAACTCTGACCACGCTCTCTCAAAGTGCGCAGCGCAAGCCCTCACCTGCTCCATTTCTCTAACGGCGATCTGCACCCTGGCCTCAATGTCTTTAGCTGCCTTGGCAACTTGGCTAGGAGACGTATGAGAAGTCCCAGGCCTTCAATGCCACGAGGAGTTGGACGCCCCATCCATTTCGAAACCAAGTGGAGCCCTCAGAAACCTCATTGGTCCCGTCACTGTGGCCTTCGAATAGCAACCCTCTACCACCACCACAGGGGGCGTAACCCCGTCAAGAACTCTTGAAGCCTGTGTGCTCCTTTCAGATGCGTCTAAGGACGGTTCAGAGTTAGACGAAGAAGATGATCTTTCCATCCAATTCGCACAGCAAGGCAAGTGAGGGGTGCAAACCTTGGGGGGATTCACGGTGTTTAAATAAGCAAAGCCCTCTAAAAAAATAGCATCATTGGCATAAAAGAGGTGCGTGCAGATGGCCAATGGAATTTTCCCACGTGGCAGAACCATGAAGTATCATGCCTTTCCTAGGGAAGGTCTTGATGGTGCCTTGACCCTCAGGGTTCCCTGTGCAATAAATATGCCAATATTCTCAATTGATGTGACAACCGTCAGTAACGATCCGCTTCCTAGGGCAGAACACACCAAAAGGCGATTTTTTCCTTAATCCTCCTGTCAACAGCCCCCCGATGGGCTCAAGGGACATACTTCAGTTAAAGCAACCAGAGTCACCTGCGCTCAGTATTAGCTTCTGTTTGGATACATGTGACGACGAAAGGGCCCTGCAGCCCCAGAGTCATACCGTAGAGGAAAGAGAAGAAGTACGCAACAACATAAAGAAACAAGACAAAACTACTGCTTTTATTCATTGAAACTTTTCTTTACAAAGTACAGGGCTTGCGATAGCATAAGAACAAAAAGCAAAAATGCAGTAGGGAACAAAATGCTCGAAGTGGCAGCGCCGTTGCAGGAGTTTGGGTTGTGGAATATGATCATGCAGCACCATAACCTCGATCCCGCTACTAGGCCAGTGACGCCAGTGCCGACCCAACATTGCGGGCGCATCAAGCCGCCACAGCAGAAGGGAAGTGATCTTTTGCCCGGAGTTTCCGCTGGGTAGCGACTCAATGGCAAGCTCCCTAGCAAGATTCCGGGACCCACCTTCCAATGCAGTATGCATGGAATCTCTGCTGTGGCCAAGGTGGTCAGTGGCAACACGTTCGAGGGGCAACACCCCACGAAAGAGCATGCGATCCCCCTGACCGGATGGAGCCATTGCAGGCCAATGAGGAGGCAAGTGATAACGGTGGGATGGCTGAGTCACCCTCGTTACAATGATGAATCGCCCGCAGGAGGGGCATGATGACCGGCTTCAACAGCAATGTCAAGTTTCTCGCAAATCCATCCAATCCCTTCATAGATCCCCAAAGGAAGCAGGGCAAGCCAAGGACTTTGCATGGTCACTTCGAAGATTGGCTAGGCATAGATCCCCTTGCTGGAGTACGCCTCAATTGATGGGCGAGACAGTGACCGGTGAATTCCAAGAGAGCGCGACGCCCGATGGCCGTTTGTCACCAAACAAGGAAGCCATCACTTAGAAGCCAGGATGCCAAGCACGAATCCTTCCTAATAGAGCTTTGAGTCCCTGCGACGCCTAAAAAAGCTGCATATTCGCCCGGGGAAGGAGCAATGCCCAAAGAAGACAAAAATCGGTGTATCTCAAGGCAAACAAAGCGGGTGATACCCTGGACCCACGGTGGCCATGTCAGGCCACAGCATTGGGCCGTCCCTAGGCATGGGAGGCTAGTGTTGAGTCCAGAATCGGAGGTGGGCCCAAAGAAGCAAAGCCCAGTCCAAGAAATATCGGCCCATACACTTCCTGAGGCCTAGTTGGACAAAGCACGTAGCCCACACAGCACCACAGACTGGCAGCCAATTAGCGCACCGCTGCAACAAACGGTTGCTGCAAGCGCCAACCCAGAAGATGCTAGCCAATGGAAGGGAAGTCAATGCTCTAAACTGCAATACACGCTTGCCTCCTAGCTACTTAGCCAACCAGCGCGCAAGCACCCGACCAAGCGTGGTCAATACCCGACGACGGTCCCCGCAGTACCACAAGACAACAACTGACGCCGGTGGTTACACCCAGCAGTCAGCGGTCAACAAACTTCAGCCTACCACGTGTCGGCAGTTCCCACGCCCAAAGCTCTTCATCTCAGAGCCTATAAAAACCCTTTCCTCCAACAGGAAAAAGGGGAGAGGAGAAAAATCCACTACTAGTGTAAGCTTGCACCCCTAGTTGAGAACCCGTTTCCAGGAGAGCAATTGAGAGCCTTGATTCCTCAAGCCTCGATCAAGCATCTTAGTGAGCCACTTCATATAGTGCACTCTGAGGAGCTAAGCCTCCTTGCATCCGCTCAAATCTAGCGTTAAGCATTCATTCATCCTCCACCACATTCTACTATCACTCCTAGCCTCTTTCCGTTTATTGTGGAACGTCACTGATTTGAGCGTCGAAATATTTTTAGTGGGTGAACAACCTGTTTATCCCTGACCTCTTATTTGTAGTTTGTATTGTGCAGGTTCCACGTTATTAGAAAAAGAGATCGAACCCAATCGAGATCGACCGGCAGCGGAAGATCCAAATGCTCTCTTATCCATACAACAATTAGGAACTCGGGACTCAATAAAATCCTTTATCTTTCTCTCTCTCTCTCTCTCTCATTCTCTTCAACTATTCCAAATTTTAAAAAGTTTATTAACTTGAATATTGAAAAATATATCGAAAAGTGTGTTGTAATTCATTTTGAATTCTTATTTGTTGTTGTGGTGTATAAGATCTAAATAAAAAAATCAATAATCCAAACCAAATTTATTCAAATAATAATTTAAGTTTTAGATATTCATTATAAAAATAATAAAAATCACACTTCACCCGATAATAACCACAATAAATATAAACAATTGCATAAATTTTCAGCAAGCAGAATATTATAATAGACGCTAATGATACGCTACATGGGCTAATAGTAGCAGTTGGATGGCATTGGAATTTAAAATTTCAGAAAATTAAGTGAATTGTGTGAAAAAGAGATGATGGTTGTACTACCAAGTATACAAAGTAGCAGCTGGAAAGCTGCATCGGGTAGTGAAGTTACTGTCCAGGCACCGTGAGTTCACAGTGCAGCCCGGCCCATCTTACTCCAGTCCCTCTAGTTGTAGTTCTCCACTTTCAGATTTCGCGGGCACTTCTGCCTGTTCATTTCACTTGCCCTAGTTAGATTTCCTCTTCAGCTTTGAAATAGAAAGCGTCGAGCGAAGAAATACTTCCTACTATAAGAAGTGAGCGAATATAGACGAAGAACGATAGTTGAAGATGGAAGACGAAGACGTCGTCATCAAAGAAGACTCTCTCAGGAAATCTCAGATGACCTTACGCTGTGCCAAATCTGCTATGCTGCTCCTCTCGCTGAAATCATCTCCCAACATCCTCTGGAAAACACCAGACCACGAGGAAGAGGTATCTTCCTAGTCTCGCCTCCGCCGCCCGTGGTCTCTCCCTCTCTCTCTCTCTCTCTCACAAGAGGAAGTTGCTTTCAATTATGTTGCAGGAAAAGGAGATAATGGTGAGGACCATTAAGGATCTGCGGATAGAACTGATCAAGGCTCGCATTCAGAGTAGGAAGATGATGTTCTGCAGTCTGACAGAGTTTGTTATTCAGATCTTGCTGTTTCTCTCTCTTTGCACCTTCTCGTTGATTCTCGTCTTCAAATTTTCCTAAAACGCAGACATTGCCACACTCTGTATTGTATCCACCAAGTTTTGCACTTTTCAAGTAAGAGAACAATTGTCTCCAAAGTGGATACTAGCAGAACTCTTGGTGATAGTGATAATGATGCTAGTCATATATTCATGACAGTGACGACTCCAGTGATGCAATTGAAGAAGAAATCTTTATTTGTCTAACTTCATCTCGTCTTCTCTCATCTCTCTACCCCCTCACGTGTTTGAAATCTTTTCTGTGATTTAGGTGGACTCTACATTTTGTGGAATTACCAAGTAAAAATGGCAGTGCCGTATTGGAATCTATGAGTCTTCAGATCTCATTGAATTGGAAAGGAAAAAAAAAATGTGTTTCTTCTGCAATAGACTGTCTTGGAAATGGACATTTGTCAGCTTAGCCTACGAGTCAATATGTGGCCGTACAGCCACATTACATCACCTGTTTGTCCTCTGCAACCATGTAGTAGGAACCGAATTACCTTGCGTCTGTCAATGATTGGCTTGTGTTGTAATCTGTGGATTTACTATTCAAGAATTTTAAAAGCGGGGGAGGTGATAGCAGTAGAAAGGAGAATACAGTTCCAATCAGTTCGCAACAATTCTTCTTCATATTAAAAAAATAAAAATAAAAAAAATCGTGTTGAACATTGCGATAGTAAGTAGTATTTGATGCGTACCTAGATCCGACTTCGAACAGATTCGGATTCTCCGGGTGGATGTTGATC
>JAODPA010071436.1:0-30869 GCA_025585075.1 Nepenthes mirabilis
TAGTGCATTGTTGAATTTTTTGTTCACTTCTTACTATTTTCACTAACCTCCTAGAGGAGATGCATAAGCTTTGACAAGACGAATAGAATTAAGAAATTGAGCTGACATGAAGAGCCTAGTTTAGTACATTATTGATATTCAATACTATTTAATAGTTTCGGACACTGATTAATGTAGTTAATATTGTAATTTCAACTTTAATTTCAGTTTGGATAATGTTTAATATATTGTATCATATTTCAGATAGCAATTATCTATGTTCTGATTTTCAGATAACTTTAGAGTGTCGGAATAATGTATATTAAATGCCGAATAGCGGGATGCAGGTGGATGAAATGTATGTACAATAGTTAATAGGTCTAATACTATATTTTATTTGATTAGACAGTATTTAGCGATATTTCAATTGTTTAGATTGTAGTAGTTTAGTTTGGACTGCTTTAAAATTTATAAGATGATGTACTTTGTTGATGTTTTTGAATTCAATAGTAGGTTGGGATTCAATTTAAAGATTATTGTAGTTTTATGATATAATTTGGGTATCGTTTGTCTATTAGTTGAGATTGGATTAGTGTCGTCGGTAATTTTGGTTTTCATTCAATCGAATTTATGGATTTTTTTACTTTCGTAGATTTTTACATGTTGAAATGTAGTATTATACAGGCATCCTTCTTTACTTAAAGTCCGATACTGTGTTGACTGGGTTAATGTTAGAGCCACTAATGACGTGATGATTTATTTAGATCATATGTATAATGGTGTGTTATCTATTTGCGATCAGTCGTGGGATCGACGTGGAGTTCACGCCCAAATATTATTTAATGGTTAATTGGTTAATTAAAATAAATTTAGCGTTAATAACAGAATCGGGTTTTGGAACATGACAGTGTATTCATAATGTGAGGTGCCAGTTTGACTGTCCCCCTGGCATTATGCTTTTGCCTGTAATTACGAGGGGCATTACTCGTGTAGTTTCTGCCTACATTTATCGGTTAGACTGCAATAATTTTTGACCATTGATTTAGTGTTGTAACCGTTGGTCATAATCCATTAATTATCCATTAAGATTCATTTATCACTGTGTAGTTTCGGGTTACACTATTTGGGATAACGACCGTCCCTTTTGCTTTTCGGGCTTAAAGGGTCTTCTGTTGGGTGTCATTATTTTGACATTTTTATCTCCTACAAACTAGGTTTGGGTGAGCCCCGATGCTGCACACCCGTCAAATTCTAATATTTTAGAGGAAAATAGTGGAATCATATTTTGTCAAAAATAGGGTAGGAAGTTTCAAAAGCTTTATACTTTCTTTGTTTCATATAGTTCTCATCTATGTTAATTATGAATTTTACAGTTTTAAAATCTCTCATTTGTTTTTTGTAATTTTTATACAACTAAATATGTTAAAGAGGAAAAACCAAACATACTGATTAGTGTGCAAAACTGTACCAAAGAGTATAATGGATTATTCTAAAATCATGTTTTATTTTACTAAAAGATGATAGAATTATTGAAATCAAGATATTATTATATATTTATTTTTTGTTATATTTTGGTTGGCTAAGATTACGCAAATTTTTGCCAAAAGTTTATGAAAACTATGTTAAGTTTAAACACATATGTCATACAGAATTATGTTAAATTTCTATAATTTTATTTCATATAAACCAACTAAGTAATTCAACTTCTTTGACAAAAATTTTACAATTTAAAATTTTATAATTTGACGTACTTTTTGTTCGCTGCAATTTTCACGTTAAACTTTGAACGAGGCAAAATCGCGAAACAGAGAAGAAAAAACGAATCGCAGCCTTAGGGCATCGGTTTCTACTCTACGTTCCGTCTCCTCTGTCCGTCGTTTCTCTCATTGTCTGTGGCGCATCAGTGCTTTATCTCCAGGTAAATGCGGCCTTATTTGTGTCTGTTTCTTTCACAATTTTACTTGTTCACTCTCTATTCTCCCTCGTCACAAGTCATCACTAGCAGTTGAATTCGTTTGATTCTTTCGATTATCGGAGAAAAAAAAATTGTTAATTTTATTGTCTGTTTGATGATTATTGATGAGGATTTCTTGTAGGATCCTAGGACTATGAGTTTTTATGCTGCTTGAGCTATGTTTGCCCTATTATGCTTGTCTTTGAATAATTCTTGGTACTTCATATTCTTATTATTGTATGGTTTATGTTAAACTATACTTGTTTTTTGAATAATTCTGGCTACTTTGTTGGTCTAGAAGTTCTTGTATGGTTAATGTTATACGATACTTTGGTACTTTCGAATTCTTGTACACATCCTAAATTTTTTTCTCGCATGCATTGTATATTAATGTGTTTCTGATCATGCTTCTTGCTGACTTCAGGCACGCCTGTGCCTTGTATCTTGTGACTAGGCCCTAGGACTCTTGGTGCGCCTTGTGTCTTTGGCAACTATGTACTGAAAGATTTGTTTGATTTAAAATGACATGATATGATGCAAACTAACGTTTCTGTAGTTCCCGTTGTTAAATAAATATATTTCTTCAATCAAATAGAAGCCTGTTGTGCTATGCATGTTATGCACCATGGATGTATTCGGAAAGAGTTATGCTTTCTTTTCTAGTAGGATATAGTGAAACAAAGTTGATATTTGCATTTGTTTATGTGTGACATTTTTCCATTTTGCCGATGTTGGCTCTTGTTTCAAGTCCTTAAATAGTTTGAAGGATTAAAAGCAATGAAGACTAATACTTGACTATTGGTATTCTAATGTAGAGCTTGGACGAAAATATTGGTATCGGTATATATCATAACCATATCGGGCGACACTTATCAGTATTGGTCATATTGGATAGAATTTTTTATAGTTATATCAAAATTGAGATAAATACTAAAATTTAATCATATNGAACAATTAATATTATCCAAAATATCATGACTTTATTTAACAAAGAGCCTAAAAAGATAATTTTTTGAAAAATATATTTTCTCAAAAGATTCGAAAACAAATTCATAAGTCAATATAAATATATGTAAATTAAAATTTTTAACCCAATGAATTCTAGTATAAATGAGTATATCTTACCTCGGATTTTATTTTAGGATTTCCAAAGTTAAGACTTAGGTCAAGTTTTTGCGGTTGAAATTTATAAGATATTTGTTAGAAATACTATATATAAGCTAAATCTAGTAACAAATAGTAAGAAAACAGATCTAGAATAATAATTTTACCTTTTTATTCTCAAGTAATTTCGTGAATTTACCTCAAATTCACTGCAAAATCTAAGAATTTTAAATATTTGAAATGTTAAAAATTGTAGGATTAAGGTGTATGTTTGAGTAATTGGTGTTTGATTTAAAGAAAGAAAAAAATTTGAGAGAATTAGGTGAAGAGGAAGAAGAACATGCGCTTTTATACTTTAGAGAGTTTTCTGTTGCTCATGAGTGTGAGTGAAGACAGAGAGAGGGGCATTGTGTGCTTTAAGTGGTGTTTGGGTTGTTCTAATTTTTATTTTAAAAAAATCGGTTAAATATATCGGCTGATATATTGATATATTACGGTGACATATCACGATATTGTTTTCGTATTGGGTTTTATTGTTATCGGTAAGGCACAATACCAAGATGTATTCACCGACACATAGTGTATCGGGTCCATGATATGGAGAGAATGAAATGCTAGTTTTATGTTTTTGTAAGATGAATATAGTAGTCCCCTTACTGTGCAGAACATTGTAGGTTTTTGGGTCTGAAAGTCTTAATACTTTGGGTGAAGTTTTATCTTGATGATATGCCTATCGTGGATATTGACAGCATTGTGCTTTTTATTGTATAAATCTCTTTAAGTAGCATATTTCCATGTTGGCCTTTTCTGTAAGTATTTGGCAGAGTTTGTTTTAATTTGAAGCCTACACAATGGAACCGATGGACATAGTTGGCAAGATCAAAGAGGATGCTTCACTTCCTAAAGGTATCTCAATTCTTCTTCTCCCCTTCTTCCCAATATGTCGAGTTCATTGCTCTTTCTAGTAGTATAGTACTATCTTTTTTATATGTCCTTTGAATGCAATACCATTATTTGGTGAATAATGCCTTTATGATTGGTAGTGGAGGGCACTTTCTATAATTTCTTTTGCTTTTTTATGCAATATGGATATTCTTTGGAGAAGGTGAATAGTTGTGGCTGCTGGGTGGGGTTAAATGTCTGCCGACTCAAATTTTGGTAATCATGGAAGATTGTGAGGTTTCCTGTGCTATGGATTAATTTTGTGGACTCAGTTTGTGACATCAGGTTATGTCCATTTGAGTGACATGGAGATTTGGTGCTGAAAAGCTTGACACAAGAAGTGCCAAGGCATAAACCTGACACAAGAATGGGCCAGTTTTGGTGGGATCTTGATGGGTTGGCATCAACAATACCGTTGAACTGAGTTGTTTTTTAATTATGCTGTGTTTTAGTCAGATTCAGTTCACTTGTTTGCAACTTGTTTGGCGTATTTGATTCTGATATAATGACAGTCAGTTTGGCTAAAATCAAGGAATCCCCTTGGATATAAGCATAACCTAATGGTATCGGACATCTCAGCCTAGAGGAACATCTGATATACCTTGTATGGCTATTGCACTAGCTCATAGAACAGGTAGCTCATAGGAACATTCTTTGAAGATTAAAAAAATAAAAATATCTTCCACTTGCTGATTTTCATAATGTGGAGCATACAATTTCGAGTTGATGTTTATTCAAAAAGGGTTAACAAGTCAACCTAAAAATGGCCCTCTTACAAATAGTTGGGGTTTGGGGTTGGTATTTTGAAACAATTAATAAATGGGTTGGATATGAGTCAACCTATCTACCAAATATATTTCCTTTGACACAACCTGAACATGACACAGCAATGAGATTTCCACCCAGATGCACAATATTTTTATCCGCACTGGAGCATAACATGACTAAGCATAAATAAGTCATGTGTGCAAAGTGTGGTTGTTGTCATTTTAACTGGTTTGTAAAACAGCCCATAGACAGCAATGAAGTGGAATTTTTGGAAATTTATCATGTGGTCCTGAGATTTCAAGCCGGTAATGGTGCAATTTTTTTCTTCTAGTTGGACAGATGGTGTGAAGGCCTGCTTTTGAAGGAGAAATGTTCTTATACTTTGGACAATCATCTAATCCATAGCAACAGTGTCTGAGTACTTCCATTGCAACAATGTCTGAGTACTTCTGGTGACCAAACAATCTTTAACTACTCCGTTTGGATCACTCTTAGGTTGCTATTAAAGTTGCATGTCATGGGATGACACTTTCTCAGTCACCCATAAGACCCTTGTCTAGCTCACCCCTTGCATTGTACATAAGTCATCTTTTCCCCAATGTTTCCACCTAAGTGCATAGAGATGCAATACTTTTGGAGAAAATACAGTTTATTGTAGAATTTTGAGTACAGTGAGTATGAAACACCTTGCCAACTTTCATATTCACTAGCTTACTTCTAGATCTCTCAAGACAAGCCACTCTTTTTATTATGCCGTTCTTTTGCTTCACCTTCATTGGCTTGTCTTCTCTAGGCTTATCCCAAATGAGGGGAAGTTATTTCTTTGTATAGAAAAGCCATCTCCTCAACTAACGGTTAAGAATTCTTATCTATCCTCCACAATGGGGGTCTATGATTCATGTTCAATAATATTTTCTATAAATATTTCCTATAAGAATACTCTGAAACCCCTTTCATCTTCTTCATACAAAGAACATTCTCAAGTAAATTACATTTCCTATGTTTTACCTTCATTTCCATAATTCTCTAGATCATCGTAGAACTTTGTAGAATCTGTTAGACAATTTTCTATCTTACATATATATCTTTGTACAACTAAGTTATATATGCAGATATCTTCTGCGTGGCACATAATCTCTATGTTCGTTAGTAACTTGTGAAATTTTATATTCAAATTCAAATTCTAGTATAGAAACTTATAGGGCTATACCACACTTGCTTTTATGACACCCTCATTGTGAATAGACCTAATGATCTTGCCGCTTTGGCCTTCTTTGCGTTTGCCTTTTGTGTTTTGTTATTTGACTTGACTTTATTGTTGCTGTAGTTGTTGGTTGATTGACCCAAGACTTGATCGTGGACTATCTTTCTCCCCCAAGCATGACTCACTTATTGCCAACTACCCTCGAAGTAGAAGAGTGGCACCAATCTTCCACCAAACCATTGACATACTCTTCTTCAAGTCACCATCTCCACAAAACTCCACCATATGCGGCAGCCCTTTGCTTTATATGAGGCACAGACAATTATTCTACAATATCACTATGCACTTGGACAATTGGTAGAATTCCCAACTGAGGATGAGATGGTAGTCATCTAGTTTTACACTACGATGCCCAACTTTTTTTTTTCACACACCTCTAATCTTTTCTGGTACATCACACACAACTCCTTAGATAGGGATGTGGATGGAGTTCATTCTCTTTATATCACTCGTCTCTGTAACCATGTTAAGATGATACTTATTCATGACATTCGTGGTCATGAAGTTGTATGTTGCGCGTGAGTCCAATATTGCCCACCGTGGGTTTCCTTTTGATATCAATATCCGCATACATAAGCACATGACCTTTTTTCCCCTGTGGCAATGCCTGGACTATGCAGATGTGCTGCATCACCCCTATGTAACATGGCTTGTCCATTGGACCTTTATTAACCTTTTTGGTGGTTTTTAACTTTCCTTATTGAGGGCATTCCCTTGCAAAGTGTGGCCCCTACCATATGAAGCATCCACCTCAACTTTGCCTTTGCCATCCTTTTTGAGCCTTGTGTTTGCCCATTTCTCAATCTCTACTCGTCCTTGGCTTGTTGAAGCAATCGAGTAAACTCTTGGTTAGGAGGGCTCTTATTACGGTGCTTCTTGGACACGTCTCCCCCACCCTTGGCCTTTCCACTCTGATGGTGATCCTGTGACCACTAGCAAGTTCAAAATCTATCACTAGCTCTATGAAATTCATGGCATCAATCACTCTTGTGATCTCATGTCTCTCACTGTTTGTCTCAAAACATGGTTGTAGTCCCATTATAAAGTTGAAGAAGAGTTCATGTTCGGTCATGTTAGGCACTTCCAGCATTAGCGAAGCAAACACCTCCATTGTGCCCAACCTTACTTGTATGCTTTGTCTTCCTCATGTACATGTGTTATTGTGCTTTGATTCAAGAACATTTTGGATTAAAGTATGTGTCTACACCTTTTGTCCCCATTTTCAATATTTTCTAGGTTGTCCCAGAACTTTATAGAATTAGCTAGACAATTTCCTACACAAGATATACATCTATATACAGGTAGGCATGCGGGCGTCTTCTACTTGCATGGCACATTTGCATGGCTCCATGCTCCTCGGCAGCATCTGTGTAGCCTTCCAAGGGTTTTTCTTTGTGTTGAGGATGATGGGGGTTGAGTGGAAACAGCACAAGTGTGGTTCCTTTTCTTTTTGATACTTTTACTCCACCTAGAGAATTTGGCAGGCATTTCCCTTGAAAGATAATTCAGAAATGTGGTCCCCCCTGCTTATTATCAGTGTTATGTTCTTTATCACAAGAATTTTGTTACTTTTAATGACTTCTTTTTGCGCAGTGAGGTGGTCAAGGAACTTGGTCTTCAATGAAGCTTAATGGGAATTCAGTGGGTTTGAGCAAAATCAGTTAAGGATGAGCTTGCAGCTTGGTAGTAGTTCAGAGGAAAATAGCATAAAAACTTGGTTCATCTCCCGCGGGGAGTGGGGCAGGTTGAGGAATGATGTTGGATTCAATTGATTTTTACTGGGTGGCTTAACTTATTTGTCTTAGACAAAATTGGTGGTTTTTTTTTTTTTTTCAAAATTGGTCTTTCATATTGTCTCAGTGAGATTCATATAAGTAGCTAGTTTGTATTGTTCTAATTTCTGTGCCTCCTGAAGGCCTTGTTAATAATATTTACTTTTACAATAAAAGGAACAGATCGAAGTGGTGATACCTTAGATTGGGCCTATTGTCTTTGACTCTTGCACATGCATCTGATAGTATTCTTCCATGAGTAGCAACTATGTCATGTTAGTTGCTGTTTGATAGAACCTAAAACTGATGATATTTAAATTATATAAGACTTGGAACCATTGTGATAATGTTTTATCTGAACTGAAATTTCAGACAGCTACTAAGAAGTACCAAATTGCTCATATTGTGTGCCAATGTAAATCCAAAATATTACAGTGATATCTTTTACATGTTTATCCTTCTCTTTTTCAGTTGGTAGTTTCCAAATATGTTCTCATGTATAATAAATAAAAAAGTAGGGGGGGGGGTGTTGGGTCTTCTTGCCTGAAATCCCTCTAGGCAGGAGATAACCCATGTAAGCCACCATTTCTTAACAAAGTATTTGGGGACAAAACACATACATCTTTATCCAAGTAACATAGATGGAAAGCTGATGTTACAACAAGATGTGTGTCTGAATTGACCACAAAATTTTTCAGATGTTACTTTAGAATGAGAGTGGCAGTAATTATGCAGATCTGTCCCAGGAACTGTCTATATTTGTAGAAGTCCTGTGCTGATTTTATTTCATCTTCACCTGCAATTGGCCAAGCTCTCTTGAAGAAGGATGATGTATAACCATCAGCCCACGGTCAGTAGTCTGAGATACAAATTTGACCAATTGACTTCTAACTGGTGCAGACACAGCTTGTTTTCCAGATCTATTTAGCACTGCTCCTCTCTTTGCCACTTCTGGATCAACAGCTTGAGAGGGAGTACAACAGCTCCCTAGCTGTTTTTTTTCATAATTAAGAACTTCCTTAAACGGTGATACCTATTTAATGAGTTTCTCTTCACTATAAATTTATCAAGAATGGAATCCTCACAGTTTTCCTTGCTTTTCTGCTAGCATTAAGGATTTTGGTATCTTCGTCCTCTGACTTTACCTAATCATCTCTTGCTTTGTGCCCATAGAAGCTCTACTTATGCATCTAAAAGTTTCTGAACTTTCAGAATCTTGCATTTCTCCTATCAAATTAGGTCCTGGTCAAGTGGCTTGTGCTGTAACTCCTTTGCTTTATAGATAATTCTTCCTTTTTCACCTTGACTCTTGGGCTGATGTGGCCAACATGTCCATTATTAAGCTCCTTTAGAGCCTGTATGAGGATTTCAGCTTTGTTGTAACTATAAACATAGGAGTACCATTTACATTGTTTCTCTACACCTGCATAGTAGGCAAGAAATCTGATTGCTCCACCCACATGATGAAGAATCTAAAGGGCCTCTTGCCATTTCCCTGTTGAGAAGGAATGAATGCATGGTGAGTGATCAAATATACCAGCTTCAAATAACTCCACGACACTATTCCCATTGCCAAGGGGGATAAACAAGTAACCAATCAATCTTGCAAAATATTTTATACCCTGCTCTTGTCTGTTAGTCAATGTGAGATTGCAGCACGTAGATCTAAGTTCTGAAAGCCCTGCTTGCTGCAGAGAGTGAAATGAGAAATCTCAGATTCTGTTACTACATTATCCTTGATCTTCTCTTCTTGTCTCAATTCAAACTAATCACTATTTGCTTTACTCAGATTGTTTCCACTGCTGATTAAAGCATTTGACTTTTCAGCCACCATGACTAAAATTATAAAGGAGATGCTGCCACCGGATGTCCGCGTAGCTCGAGATGCCCAAGATCTTTTGATTGAATGTTGCGTAGGTAAGTGCATATGATGATTTTGTGGAGTCAATTTTATGTTGGTATTTCTGCATTGTAATTTAATATTGTAATCCTTGAAATTGTAATGTGCTAATGACATTATGACTTTAATGTATTTTGAAGTACCATGATGGTTTGAATAAAAATGTTTTGGTGTTTTGTCCTTCGATGAATTTTTTTTCCTTGTATGTTGGTGACACAAGGCATTAGAAGGGTATATTTCAGTGACATTACTTTCTTTTGTTTTCATGATATCACACTCTAAAATTTTTGCAGCTGGCTCTTTCTCTATTGATATACATTCAAATTGCTGCATGTATGATGTGTATTTTTCCAGTTAACTGGTGTCCGTGAATCTACCAGGAGAACCCTATCTTGGGTTTGACATCTGGCTTTTGTGTTTTAAATGATTAGGGTTAACCATATCAAGTTTCCTGATTGCATGATTTTTAGTTTATTGTCCTTAAAGATTGAAAATTTTAAGGTGGTGGCTAAAGGGATTTTCCCAAACTTAGTGGTGCTTGAATATTTGTTGGTTTATCGGAAAATTGGACTGCATGTACTATCTTGTCTTGATTTACAATTATCGGTGGCGACTACTTATCTGACCAGTTAATTTGTTTTCTGGATGGCATGATTCTTAAATTATTGTCCTCTATGATTGAAAAATTTGAGGTCACCAAAGGGAATTTCGTAAACTTAGTGATGCATACTTCATTATGCTTGAAGCTTTGTTGGTTTACGGGTATTTCTTATTATTGGTCAGATGTGCTACATGGTCTCATCTGATTTGTACTAGAGATGACTAAAGAAGTGTTGATTTGTAGGTGTTTAAGTTTCTCAACTCTTGGAATATATATTCAATGATAAATTCATTATGAATAAGTTCTGAGGCCAACTTTACTCTCCAGGCTGTTAGTGTTGGACTGGTTGCTGCTGTTGAATTTTGCATTGATCTACATTTAATTCACATATTCTTAGTTTGCTACTGTGTTATTGATATTAGAAAATGCTTTTCACTAGTATGTGATGTTTAATCTTGATTAATTTTCATACTCTGGAGCTTAAGTTGATTTGTCTACACTCTGAAAGAATCTTTTGCTTGCAGAGTTCATCAATCTCATATCATCAGAATCCAATGAAGTATGTAACAGAGAAGATAAGAGAACAATTGCACCCGAACATGTACTCAAGGCGTTGGAGGTATTTGATTCATCTAAGATATCAACTCTTGCATATGTATTGTCTTGTGGGAAATAAGGGTAACTTGGTGGTTGGCCACCTGCTCAGGCTAATAACCTAGATCTAGTTCCCACCAATCCGCCCTTCCTGTTTTTCCTATAAAAAATAAAATAAGAAAATAAATAAAGTTTTTTGTCTGGTTCTGTTCAGGCATGTTCATTTGTGCTCTTGGTCTCCTCTTCATTTTACATTTGTTTTCTTCATTTATAATAGATTTCGTAGGGAATTTTTGTGCGGTCCACATTTTTATTTCCCTTCTATATGTTTTTAAGTTTCTATTCTGATAATAAACGTTCAGTATTGTGTATTTTAGTTTTAGTAATTTTTTGAAACTTCTCCTTTTGGTGCCATTAGCACAATGTGAATGGATTTTGGAGGGTTAGTTTCTTTATCATGAAATTTTTTTGGGTTTCACCAACAGAATATTATAAGTTAGTAGCTTTTCAATTGTCCAAGGTAATTTAAACCCAATAAATGTAGAATGTTTTACCTGCTAACAAAGCAGTTACAAACAAAGCGGTTTGCTTGAATAATCCATAAGGCTTAAAAGAAAGGAGTCCTAGGTAATTCTTTTGACTTATGCTCATAAAATAACGAGATCTAGATTTGACTGGAGCACGCGTAGTTTCTATACCACTGGGTAGATTTAAGCAAGGTAATAACAAGTGGACTTTGCATGTCATTTTTTTAAACTTGTGATAAAGCTGAGCAAGTTTGCTTAGCTTGCACTTGTGCGTGAAGCCAATTTTTGAATTTTAAAGTAGCATTAATAATCCCCAAAACTACAGGACAACCGATACTCCAACTGCTACTTGCCCAATTCTACAATGCCTTCTTTCCTAATGTGACTTTCCTAGCTGCGCCACTTTCTTCAAACCCTTGCAAGAAGGACAAGAAGAAATATTGTGTTATATTTCCTCTTAAATAAAAATAATCAGAGCAATAGCCTTAAAATCTAAAGCTAGATAGTGATAATGTGTTGATGACTGACTATCCTATTGTTTGGATAGTATTAATAAATGAATAATCTTTTGTGAAATATATATGATGGGTTTGGCTGAAGGCATGCTGTCAAAACATTATAGATTTGGACAAAACATTAGACTAGCACTGGCTGTTGAACAAAGTCAAAATGGCTCATGCCAAGTCAACAGTGACTAAAGCACATCGTTTGAGGGGTTATGTACTTAGCAGGCTGTTAAAAAGGCTCATGAAGTCCACAATCTTTCAAACATTTGTTTAGATTTTGAAATTAAGGAGGTGTGAGATAATGTTGACCCTTTGTAGTGAAACCTTCATCAAGACTCCTATAAGCTATTGTTAGCAAATCATTACGGGTGGTGTAGGAGTAGAAAATAATGTAAAAGAAGAAAAATAAATAGATTAACCATCGTAGGTGAAGAAATTGCCAAGAGAAAATGGGTGAAGATTGAAAGTAGTGAAAAGTTGCGAGGCCAAAAAGAAAATGGAGGCTTAGGACAATCTTTGTCATCATTGCCATCCAGATGGCTTGCATAGGACCGTCGAATGATCATCATGCTTTGAGCAAGGTAGAAAAAGTCAAGACAGCAAGGTTGTAGCTGTAACAGGTAGCAGGCATGAAAAGGCAAGGGGCAATCTCCAACGTCCATGTTGCGACTAAGGGGTTGTTTGATTGTAATGTGGTGGGTTGTGGTTTTGTTGGCTAGAGGAGAACATCATTGCAGTCCAAGTGGATCAACGTCAAGCGTTCAATGGAAAAGGGATGGATTGTTTTTGTTAGAGATTCATTACCACCGTCCAAATGGATGAATCTTAGCCGTTTACTGTCAGAGGTGAGGATCCAGTTGGTTGTGCTAGCTCATAGAAAGGTGTGATCCACATGTAATTCCAGTTGAAGGAAAAACCCACATGACACGTGTTGAAGCATGGCAAAGTAGTTGCAATCAATTTAACTACTTTATTTATACATAACTAACCAGTTCAAAAGGTTTTTCTTTTGTAATCTAATGCATCTTAATTGAAATAGTATAAAATAGCAAATATGTAGTAGAAGGAAGGCAGTTAATGAAGTATCTTTAAGTAGCTCAAATTTGGAAACCGCTCCCTTCTCAAAATAGAAAAATTGTCTTCTCTTCAAAGTCTTTTCCTCCTTAAAATTTTGTTACTATTCTCTCTATCCATTCTTTTTGATCTCATTGTAAGAAATCAATTCAAGAATTTTAAATTGAGTTCTTACAGCTACCTAGAGTTGTTAAAGAGGGAAGATAGCTAATTCACTGACTAAGTGCAATTTCGAAGATTGAATAGATAATCAACCAACCAATTAATCAATCACTTAGAATAACTAAAGGCTACTCTTTTCTAGTTATCATTCGATGCAGTTACTGGCATGAGGGAGTGATGTGTTCCTTGTACCTGGATTGTTATGTGAATTAGAGAGCCGGGCGAATCCTTAGGCCAATCCAAGAGGTTACGTGTCTGGCCTTTGTAGCTAGAAATCCCGACTCTGCGCACTACAACAACTTAACGTGAGGTTAGAGGTTTATGGGACTCACTTCCCAGTATATTCTTCAATGCTCAAATCGGTAATCTTTCTCAAAAAAGCGGAAAGATGCAGGTAAAGGACAGAGAGGAAAGGGGATGAGTGTAGAGTTTTTGTGGGCTTAAAGGACTGAACTCTGCTTTGAGTGTACTTTTTACTGGCGCTTGTATACCTGAATAAGACCTGCCGCCTAGCTTAGGGGATCTATATTTATAACCACGGTTTTAACCATTTAATCAGCTTGAAACTATTGCCTGTAATGAAACGTGTCATATTGCATTAAATGTTAGCAATTACTTTTGATGCATAACTGCTATTTGAATTGATTCGATAACTATTCAAACGTTAATTGTTGACCTTTATTCGGTCGTTACTAGATCGGGCTGTCCACATGTGCATTGTTATCTCTCGGTTGATTGTAATCGGTCGTCAAGATTTAATACCTCATTTATTATACTGCTAAATCGTTACTTGTCTCAATCTTACACGATCTTCGCATCCCAGTTGGTCAGGAAGTTGGCATTGTATTTGGATTATTGGCACTTGGGCCTTGTTTTCAATCTAGGTTGGGCTGATCATATTTGGGCCATACCCAACATTAGCTTCCTATGCTTGGAGTTTGAATTTAAAATTCAAACTTCAAGTTAGCTGGGATATTTGCCAGTCTAATTGTACGCGCTTTTGCGAGAGATTTTCAACTAATGACTAGTCTTGTTTGGAAAAATTTGATTCCCTGCTATCTTTGGCCGAGATTCGATGGCTTATTGAACATTGTTTTTCCCTGTTGGATGAGCTTTTCCTTGACTATAAATTGAGGGTTCCTTCTTAGGTTTTGTCTCAGAATATCCTCTTTTTTGCTTGGTTGTGTATCATCTTGTGTAAACATGTTGCCCTTCTGTCCATTGGAGCACATGTGTTGAATCTAGGAGGAAAGACTTCTTGAGTTTTACCACTGTATGCCGAGGATGCATGTAAAGTCCGTTTTGGTTATTCCCTTTTATTGGAGAAGTTATCTTTATTTTTCTCTTTTACATTCCATCTGGAGATGGCTACGCTTGTTGTAATTCTGTTGTAGCTTTTTGTCTCCTCGACTTCAACAGAGGGATCGCGATGAACAGAGTTGGCATGGATGGACGTTCCACTTCAAGGGCAATGTTTGTTCCTCTTCTGCAGAGTTGCTTTTCTTTTCTTTTGGCATGACTTATCCATGTACACAAATATTTTGTTATAATTTTATTATTTTTTCATTCGAGTCACAATTTGTCATCTATTCTCTTTTTTCGACTTGTATTGTTACTGTTTAAAGCTTGTAAACCGCAGAACAATTGAATAAATAAAACTATCCAAATGGAAATTTATTTTCTTTACATGATTTTCTTTACTCGGAAAAAGAGGGATTGTCTGAGTACTTGGACTTATTCGCCTTCTGATACTTGGTTTTTTTTTTTTACAATCTAATAGCTTGGACTTACTAACAGGTCGGCTTTCTGACAAAGTTTAAATTGAATTGGAACCTAACTTTGTAGTTCAAAAGCAACTAAACCGGTTCTCTTTTAACGGGCGAAATTGATCAGCTGACTGTTGTTTTGTCACTTCGAGAGTTGTATTGTCAGAGTCATCATTACCTAGGGCAATGGAGGAGACGTTGTGTTGCGCTTCAGTGTCTTGACAAGTGCCCCTTATTATCAAAAAGCTGTGTTTCTTCAAACATGTTAGTGAGTGAGGCACGCCATTTTGGCTGGATCCTTTCGATTTAACTTCTGCACGCTGTCTCTTCCATTTCACTTTTCGATTTGTTGCACTTTCTCTTCCAACCCAATTTTATAACTTGTCAATTTTTGTTCGTCATGGCTCCTTGAGTTGCCACAAAGGGTGCTGCGGATATACCTGTTCACCTGACAGCCAACAAGGTGTGGGAAATATACGAAAGGTATAATATTCATGTCACCATTCCCTTTCAAGTTCCCTTGCCCTTTGAGCGGGCATGCTCTCTGAGACATGGCTTAATTGCCATATATGAGGTTAACTTGAAGGAGGGCCTCCGGATCCTACTAGCTTGGGAGCTTTACGAAATGGAGGCCATGGAGATTCCTATCTCTCCATTCTAACGTAGTAAAGTACCTTGTCTCTTTGTGCGCTTTTTTCTACTATAGAGGTTTCTGGTTGGATGCCCGGACTGTTAAGGTCGTTTTCATGTTCAACCAGGGGGTGATTGGACTTTTCTCATCTCTAGGAAGGGGTTTAAAATAAGTTGAGGGAATCCAAACTTCATTATGGGATGGAAGGACTAATATTTTTCTTGGATGTTCTTTCCAGTTGGACTCTGTCCAATGACTAGGGGTTTTAGGCCGTGAGATTACTATGTCTAAACCACTAACTAATTTTATAGAGAATAATGTCGCTAAGTTGTGGAAGACGGGTAATTTTCTAACCCGGAGGGCATTGGATGAAGTTAGTTGGCAGATTGTTTCGGGCGTAGAAGCCATCATCGACATGCCTCCCTACCGGCCAAAATGAAAAGTTGGGGAGCTTTTTATCGGAACCGTTTTGGAGGTGGTGGTTGGGCAAGCAAGTTTTTTGGTTGTTGGCTTGTCTGTCTTGTCCTCTAATACCATTGTAGATAGGGCTATTGACAAAGCTTGTGACGAGATGATTGGGACAATCGTTGGCGAATTATCTCAGAGGTTGACCCCGATTGTTTCTATCTGGTGACCCAATTTTTGAAGATGTGCCAACATTTATCACTAAGAGGGGAGTTCCCATGGTGATTTCCATGTAAATAAGTGACCCTAAGCCTCGAGCCCTAAATGATGAAGAGTCGATTGCCGCTCCATTCATCGTAGAGTATGAGGTCCTAATTTTGGTCAGTTCTTTGCCCAGTTTTTCAGCGTCAGCTCTTTTGGTTACTCCATTGGTGGAGCCTGCAAATAATGATGGAGAAGTAGAAGAAATGCCTGGGCCTTGCTTTTTCCCGTTAGAGGTTCCAAAATCAGAGGAGAACCCTGGGGTAGGCCTTCCGCCACTAGAGGATTCCAAAGATCTAGGGGTTTTTTCAGCCTCCCCCGCATCTAGGACTCCCTTGGACCACTATTTTCTACCCCTTTTTTGCTGGAGGACTTCCCCGGTTGCCAGCCCAGGGTCCGATAGGATGTTGCTGGGTCTCGCTCCTTGTGGATATTTTCTCACTCAGGAGGTATTATATATGTTATCTTTTTCTAATTTGTTTCTTTCCTTGATATTGTTGCTTCTAATTAGGAGTTCCTTTGTTTTGCAGTCCCAGGATTTGGTATGCTTAGTCAGGGACAGGCTATGTAAATAGGATGCTGAAATTACGCACCTTTCCCGATCGTTTGTTGATCTTGTGGTGTTCCGGTATCTGGCCTTTCGAGCAATGACTGTCGAAGCTAAGGCTAAAGATCTGTGCTATCAAGTTGCGCATCTTGAAAAAGAGTTGTCTGAGTGGATGATGAGTTCTCGCGATCTCGCTGATGAAAATTCCAAAGTCGCAAGCCGAATTACTTCGCTCAAGGGAAAACTCCAGGAAGCCGAGAATAAATCTGACTTTGATGCCAACCTAATCGACAATCTTCAGAAGGAACAGGCTAGGCTTGAAGAAGACTCAAGTAGAAGCTTTCGACCTAAGGAGATAAGTCCCATTCTGGATTCTTGATTCTGGGATGGCATTGCCCTCTGCAAGCAGATTGTCTTTCTGGTGGCCCCGATTATCCCCTAGGCTGTCTTGATCTAATGAATGCTAGAGTCACCCGAAGTTTTGACGTTGAGGAATTTTCAGAGCTAGGAGATAATCTGCCTCTGGGACCTTCTTTGAGTCCTTGGTCATAGGTGTTCTTCAACCTTCAGTTTATTTCAATCAAAGGCGGTCTTTTGTATTAAACTAGCGTGCTTCTCCTTGTATATGTAATAATATTGCCATTCGTATTCATGTGTCTTTTCATTAGCTAAGTCTTCTAATTATTGTGGATGACGTCGCTTTTGTCACGAAGCACTTCGATTTGGTGAAGTTTTTGTTTGCTGGCTAGGTGATTTTTGCCATTGTTGCCAGGCTTGATTGGATCCTAGTCCATGGACCATATTTGAGTGATGTTACTTGCCTCGTGGAAGGGTGTTGTGGCACTTATGTGGGAAAGGCCCCTGAGGCTTTATTGGCCGAGCAATGATATTTTATATAGTGTCATTTGACCTCTATTATGACCTATCAAAAGGGATAAAATGCTTGGTCTTGTAGCCCCTAGGTCTTAAAGTAGTTGATGCATGACCGTGCTCGGGGCTATAAGGTTTTATCAACCAGCACTGTAATTACATTACTTTATGGGTTGTATAAGCAAGCGAGGTGTGAAGAATCGATTGCCTAACTTTGGGTCAGTCATGGCCGAAGTGTTACATGCAAGTATACAATTGAGTAATAAATTCGAGCAATGCACATAAGAACTAATTTTATTAATATGGTAAAATACGACACAAGCATTCTTCAAGCGGGAATTAAAACGTACCTCTTACGTTTTTATGTACAAGGATGAGGTCATTGATAATATTTTTTAAGGTGAATGGCATTCCATGCCTCAGGGATTAGTTTTCCACTTTAGGTTTGCAGTTTATACGTACTATTATGAAAGATGGCCAACACTAGGAATAGTCCTTGCCCATTGGGGGCATCTTATTCCTATTAGAAATATTGCCTGTGGACTCGATACTCCTCAAAACTAAGTCATTTACTTCAAACTGTCATGCCTTCACCCTTTTATAGTAGTATCGGGCTATTCGCTGTTGGTACGCAGCTGTCCATATTTGGGCCGTGTCCCTGGCTTCTTTAAGTAGGTTTAAGTTTTCTTTAAGAGTTGAAAATTGCAATTGGGGTTGAAGCTTTTGACTCGGAAACTAGGTAGTTTGATCTCCACTAAAATAAAGCCTTGGTCCCATAGCATAGGCTAAGGGTTGTCATGCGTGTTGACTCCCTTGGGGTCGTTCATTAAGGCCATAGGACGGATGGAAGTTTATCCACTCAAGAGCCCCCATTGTTCATTAGCTTCATCTTCAGCCCGTTCAGTAGGGCTCAATTGGTTACTTTTATTTGCCCGTTTGGTGATAAGCGACTGAGGTATGAACCAATCTAATGCCAAGACTTATGTAGTACTTGGTGAATCTCTTTCCTGTGAATTGAGTATTGTTGTTAATCACTATGACCTTGGATATTCCAAATCTGCAGATGTATTCTGACATATGAATTCTGTCACGTTCTGCTCGATAATTTTAGCTAATAGAGAAGCCTCTACTTCGTGAAGTAACTGTGACAATGATAAACTTCCTTTGACTGGTAGCAAATGGGACGGGCCTAGACGTCGAGCCCTTACTATACAAACGGCCAATGTAATTGCAAGGTCCGAAGTTCGATATGAGGTTGATGAGAGATATTATAGTGAATTTGACGGTTCTCACATCTGTTCATGAATTCCATAGCATCCTTATTCATGGTTGACCAGAAGTAGGCCTCCCTCATAACTTTGAACGCAGGTACATTTGCAGATGCTGAAATGTACCTCGCTCAAAGTATAATCGGCTTCGAAGGGTGTCAAGCATCACATATATATGAAGGAATAGCTTCTCCTGTATAGCTTCCCATCTACAATGGTGTACCATTTGGCTCTATTTTTTATGTGTTTAGCTTCGGTCGGGTCATCTGCTAGTGAGCAATCCTTTGGATATCTTCGGCACGGTGTCATCCAAGTCATTTCGTCTAATATTGGAAGCATCTCATCTGATCCATCTATGCTTGGGCTCATGAGTATTTCTCTCATCTCCCTAGCATATTGCTCGAGGTTTTCGAATGCAGCTATCTTGGCTAGTTGGTCGACCTTCCAGTTGTCTTCCATCGGAATTTGGCAAATTGCCACTTCCGATAAGAGATTTCTTACCTTATTAAGATACTTTGTTGAGCTTGGATTTGACACTTCGAAATTGATGAGTTCTTGGTTCACTACCAATTCGGACTCACTGTGTATGATTAGGTTTTTGGCCACACACTTCCTTGCCAGTTTGAGCTCGACTAATAAGACTTAATATTTGGCCATGTTGTTGGTAACTTAAAACCCTAACGTCATTGAGTATTTTATCTTAAATACGTTTGGTATTATCTAGACTATGCCAGCACTGCTCCTTGATTGAGAGGACAAACTGTCGATGTACAGAGTCCACGTCAAGGCTTCTTTATCATTTGGTCCTCACTTATATTCTTCCAGATTTTCAGGGACTAGGGTTGTTTTGACTATAAAATTCGCTAGAGCTTGGCCCGTTATGGATAATCGTACTCTAAATTCTATGTTGAACTCACTCAATTCGATGGCCTATTTTATTAAGCGTTTGGATACCTCCTGCCATTGTAAGATTCTTTTTGAAGGTTGTTTAGTCAAGACGATGATCGTGTAGGCTTGATAGTATGGCCAGAGCTTTCCTTGCTGCGTAGATTAGGGCCAATGCAACCTTCTTGGCACTAGAATACCAAGTCTTCGTATCTGCTAGGATTTTGCTAATATAGTAAACTAATCATTGTATGCCAGCCTCCTCCTTGAACAGGATTGAACTCAGTGCTGCATCCGAGACAACCAAATAGAAGTAAATTTCATCGCCATTCTTAGGATAAGTAAAAAGATGGGGGTCCGCTAGGTATTTCTTCAACTCTTGGAATGTTTGCTGACATTCCTCTGTCCATTGGAACCCGTTATTGTTGGCTTCTCTCAAAGCCTTGAAAAAGGGATGATAATTCTCAGCAGAGTTCACCAAGAATCTAGATAGAGTATTGAGTCTTCTCGTTAATATTTGGTCCTCCTTTAAAGATTGGGGTGGCTCCATATCCATGATGGCTTTGATCTTGTCCAGATTAGCCTTGATCCCTTGGTGTGAAACAATGAAACCAATAAACTTTCCGAATGTCACTTCGAACATGCACTTTGTCAGATTTAGCTTCATTCAATGTATTTGAAGCACCTCAAGGACTTCGGCCAAGTCTCGAATATGGTTGTCGGTCAATACACTTTTGACAAGCATGTCTATGTATACCTTCATATTCTTTCTAATTTGGACTTAAACATTTTATTGACTAGTATTTGGTACATTTTTCCAGCATTCTTTAGACGGAACTGTATGACCTTGTAATAGTAGGTCCCTGGTCGGTCATAAATGACATCATTTCCTCATCTTTCGGGTACATCCAGATTCGATTGTACCTTGAATAAGCATCCATGAAGCTTAACAGTTGGTAAGTCCACCTACTGGTCGATTCTCAGTAATCGGAAACCATCCTTCAAACATGCATTATTTATATTAGTAAAGTCGACGCACATCCTCCATTTTCCATTGCTTTTCTTAACAAAGACGACATTTGATAGCTAATTTGGGTAATGAACTTCCCTAATGAATCTTGTGTTGAGCGATTTCTTAACTTTCTCCCTCGTCGTGACGAACTTCTCTGTGGAATAGTTTATCTACTTTTGTCGGACCGGTTTGTGGCCTGGTAATAGGCACAGCTTGTGAACTATTACTTATGGAGGGATACCCAACATATCTGCCTATGTCCATGCGAATACATTCGAGTTTTGGCAAAGGAACTCCACTCGTTACTCTCGTAAACGGTCAGACAGGGAACTTCCAATATGAACATATTTATTTGGTTCGGTTTGATCTAAAGGGACTTGTAGGGAAGATTCACCAGGCTACCTTGCTGGAGCATGGTCTTATCACAAAGGTCAAATTCTTCGATCGGTCGAGTCTATACCAATTGACCTATCTGGGTTAGGTAGTAGTTACTTCTAGTGACTTGATCACTTTGTACTTCTCTCACCTCGTTTGGGGTTTTGAATTTCATTTTTAAGTGTGGGGTGGAGGTTACTGCTTCAAAGGCCACCAAGCAGGGTCTACCACTTGAAATGTTAACATATGGGAAGCCATTTTAGGGTATGTCCCTACCATGACTTCCAATTGGACGATCCCCTATACTAGTACGGATTTGTTGTCTAGCCAGTATAAAAGACCTTCAGTCGGCTACATCTTGTTCTTTCTAAGCCCTAGCTTAAAGAACGCATCAAGGTAGGGAACATTCCTAAAATTTTTATTATCAATAAAGACTCATTTCAGTTGGTAGTCAACGAGTTCGTCTGGAATAAGTGCGGATACAATAAAAGGGTTTGAATGTGGAGTAATTACATGTGTCATATCTCATTACTAAAACTAATGACATCATTTCATACTCCTATCTTTTGCCTCTTGCTAGAGAAAATCTTCTCAAGATGATCCAATGCATTGCTTCTGGCTGGCTTTATGGAGATTATGCTTACCACTCCAACTGCCACTTGGTTGCATGGTTACTTGGGTTGCTCTGTGTTGTCATTGCTGGTGTTACTAAGACTGGATCCTGGGTTTTTCAGGTTTTCATTGAGGTATCCCTTTTGAATAAGGGCCTCAATCTCTTCTTACAGGGTCTAGCAATCTTCAGTGCTATGGCTCGGAGATCGCTGGTAAAAACAATATTTTCATTGGTCCCCTCCTTCTGAGGTTTTCACCAGCTTTGGCCATATCAAAAATTTTTTGTTCCGTAGTTGCATTAGGACATTGATCCTAGTGTCATTTAGTGGGTTAAGGTTTAGCGGCTTGTACTCCCTCCTAACTCCCGACTCAGTCCTTTGCTGCTTTCTGGGATCACAAGTGGAAGAGTTGTCATTGTTCTTTTTTTTTTCCTACTAGTGGACCCTGGATTATGGATATGGTCTACGCGCTGTAGCCACTTTGCTTTGTTCGCCTCATTGACCTAAAGTATGTTCGGGTAATAGTTTCAGCCTTGAGGAACATCTCGGTTCCTATTGGACTAAATTTTTGAAGAACTCTCTCGACTGTATGATGGCTATGAATGTGTTCAACTTCACCTCATCAGTAAGCTTGGATATGCCCCGAGCCTCGACATTGAATCTGGCCAGAAGGTGCTTCAACTTTTGTTCAGACCTTGTCGTATCCTGACAATGTACCACAGCTGTTTCTCCTCCATTTGGTTGGAGGCAAATTTGGACAAAAACTGATCAACCAATTCCTGGAAGGATCGAATCGAATTTGGTGCCTACCAGTAGAATCAAATTTATGTGTCCCCTTTTAGGGTCAAAGGGCAAGAAAGATACAAAGCAGGGTCTTCCAGATCTTGGAACCTTAACAATGTCCGAAAGTAATCCAAATGGTCCATCGGGTTAGTGCTCTTGTCATGGGATTCTAGGGTCGGCATCTTGAATTTATGAGAGAGCTAATGCATTTTGATCTCTCTGGTGAATGGTGTCTTGCCTAGCTTGGCTGACTGCCCGGCCGTACTTCCGCGAAACAGTTGCTGTTCGATCCTTTTAATTCTTTCTTTTACCTCGATTATAGACGCAATCCTTTTGGCGTTGAGGAACATCCTTAACTTTGAGTTATTGGCTAATATGAAGGGTACTTGTCTGCTCAGGATATATTCTTTGGTAGCTTGCTGCATGATGCTTCATCCCTTGCAAACGGTTGCCCCGTTTTCCAAGCGTATAGCAAATTTTGCTCCTCGGGACTTTCTTCCCTAGCCTTAAAGTTAATTCAACCTTCGAGCCGAGATGAATTTTTTCTGAGGGAAGCCTCTTGCCCCTCGGAGATCCTCGACCACTAGGCTGTTCCTCTGGATGTAGGCTTCCTCCTTTTGTTCCTCCTTCTGGAGGCGAATGCTTGATAATTGGGGCTGGTACTCCAAGTGGGTGCCCTTCCGGCTTATCCCACAGGGATTTGAGCATTTTTGCCGTGTTGTCAACCTAAACTGCCAAGGACTTCACATTTATGTTCATTGACTAGTAGAAATCCTCGTGGCTACCCTCAATGGGTTGTGGCCACGAGATGTGATGTCCTTGGGTGAGAGACTTGTTTGACCATGAGACCTGGTGTTTACCACATTCGCTTCTTTTGAGGAGGTCAGTCAGGGTCCTTTTTAGAGCTTTAGATTTGTGTTGAGAATGGGTGGCTTAAGCATGTTTCCACATACAGCCCCAATGATACTTTCTTTAGACCTAGGTTGTTGTACGAATTAGAGAGCCGAACATATCCTTCTGTAGATCCAAGAGATTGCGGATCTGGTCTTCATAGCTAGAAATTTTCGCCCTGCGTACCATAATAGCTTAACGAAAGGTTAGAGGTATACGAGACTCGTTTCTCGGTGTATTCTCTGATATTCAAATCAGTTATCTTTATGAAGAAAATAGAAAGATATAGGTAAAGAATAGAGAGAAAAGGGGATGAGTGTAGAGTTTTTATGGGTTTGGAGGACTGAACTCTGCTTTGAGTGTACTTTTTATTGGCACTTGTCTGCTTGAGTAAAACCTACCCCATTCTTGGTTGGGAGATTTGTATTTATAGCCGGGGTTTTAACCGATTGGTTACCCCGAAATCGACTGTAATGGAAAGCATTATATTGTATTAAATGTCAGGCGTTACTTTTGATTTGTAATCGCTGTTTGAATTAATAAAGTGACCGTTTAGACGTTAATGGTTGACCTTTATTCGGCTTTTACTGGATTGGGTTGTCCATGTGTGCATTGTTTTCCCTTAATCGATTGTAACTATTCGTTAGGATTTAATGCCTCATTTGTTACACTGCTAAGCTGTTATTTGTCTCAGTTTTGCATGATCTTCGTCATCTGGTTGCTTGGGAGGTCAGCATAGTCCTTTGCATCCGTATTCAAATTATTGGTGCTTGGCCCCTTTTTCTATCTGTGCTAAGCTAGTCGTGCCTAGGCTATACCCAACAGGGAGTTTGCTAAACCACTTCTAGTGTAAGCCTATAACCTCTATAAGTACAAGCTGACTCCTCACAGAAAGGGGCATCTTATGCTTTCTAGAGTAAACCCTCCCCTTGGAGCATTCCAAAAGTGATTTGTTCAATCACAAGTCACGTGTCAATTTAGCCTTCAGAAAAAAAGATTAGGAGCTTGTCTTTCAGAAAATCTTCTCCCCCATAAAAAATTCCAATGCAAGACCATGCTCTTACAAGACTTCCTCTTTCTACCTCACCTGTTTTTATTGACTTACATGATGTTGAGTAGAGCATTGAAGTTTAAACCAGGGAGTTTTTCCTGAACATATGTCTTCTTGCTTTGGACTGTGATGTGTAGGATCCGAGTTAAAAGATTCAAGAGCACATTCTGTGAGAATTCACATATTTAGATGTTTAAAAATCCTACGAACACTTAGAACAGATGTGAATGAGTATTTCTTCGGGAAAATACAAAATAAAATTTGCAATTTAATGTACGTAAAGAAATTATATATCTAGATATTTAAATATAAATCATTACCATTTACATGCATATAACATAATATAAAATATGGAAATAAAGAGATTTTAGTATGTTTGTAACGATCGAAAACTCTTGAATAACTAGTTCATAGAAAAATTCGTCGAGCTTTGGACCACAATTTGAAAATTCACTATATGAAAATTGTTAACTTACAGATTGATGCAAAAATGTGCAAGACCCTGTAGCTTGCTAAATTAGAACATGTGACTATCTAAGGCCCTCCATAGATATACAGACTTACAGCTATTCGAACATATTCGGGTCTCTCTAAGTGGATTTCTAGTTTATTGAACTCCTCTAGTCAAAGCACACCTTAGATTTACACACAAGCCGTACATTAAAACTCTATATTTTGTAGGCTAATAAAGCTAAGGTGTAGATTCAAATCATATGATAGATTTCAAGACAATTGGGCTCTCATTACACAAGGAAGATTGATCTCTCAAGAAAAGGTGGTTCCATCAAATCTTACGGTTTCACTCCCTGTTACTCAAAGAAAGCTCACTCTTCATAATTGGTGCATCTCTGTCTTATGTATATTGAAAAAAAAGAACGATGTTTAATTATTTAAAAAGTTAAACTTCCGGTAAAAATAGTAGAGTGAAGTGGGTAGTGGCTAAAAATCGTATTTTCACTTGAAGTAATATTGCACAAACCTCTTGCGAAGCGGGTACCAAGGTTGCTAGCTTAAGCTTTTGACGCTTGAATTCGGCACTCAATAGCTTGAGCTACTGTCTCGTGGATCACTTGTGGTTCATCTTTGGATACCGATACCATAAGCGTATATTGCACGGATATCTTGCTGGTTTGATACATAGCCTCGAGAGGTTATAGACTCATGTCGAATAACCTTTGAACACAAATTGAACTGCTGTACATTTTCACTCAAGTTTAATGTCACACAAAGGTCGCACTAAAATATACAACTGTCACACGAACCAATATTTCTGTGAAACTTATGCTTTTGCTTTATCCGATTTTCAACACCAAAACTTTATACATATACAAAAGACATGACAAAATAATAGACTTAAAATACTTAACAAAATAATAGAACCAAAATGTAACTTAATTTCTTGAAATTTGCCAATACTAAAAACAAACATGACAATCTCTGTATTTTCAGGCTAGAGCACTTTGCAAAATGGCATATAAAACTATGGGTTTTGATAACCTCCAATCAGATCTTTAGACATTATGAACTCCTACGGTTTAAGACATTAATCGTGCACAAGCAACAAACTTAACACGGCCACATGAGGCATAGAGTAATATGGTATTAAAATATAGATTAGAACATAAAAAATAAATTGTCCAACATTTACATGATATATAATATCCAACATACAAATCTTATTGCCCTATAAAGTAAATAAACAATGAATGTAACTCCTCTGAAATCATGACTCCCCCGCAAAGAAAATACATCTCTTTTCCTTAGTCAATACACATTACTCTCCCTTGGTCGGTATATATCTCTCCCCCTTTTTTTCTTCTAAAATGAGAAGGGGTAACTCAAAGAAAGGCTACTAGAGAGATAAAGACTAAGGCAATAGACATAACAAAAGAGAAGAGACATTCATACGTAAAAAGGATTATAAAATGAGAATCGGTGTAGCTCTAGATACTAGTAGCTAAGACATGTCTGAACAATAAATAACAAGATAATCTCATTTCAATTAGAAGGGATTGTAAAGGAGTGAAAATACCTAGTAAAAGTCTATTACAAGTCGAATATAAATGAAAACACGATACCACATGAGGAAAGAATGGGCTTTAGAAAAATAATTTTGATATTAATAATATTTGCAAGCACAACACTTCCGCTTAAACATAATGTTGCACGATAATGTTGCAGAATGCACAATGAGATAGGCTTGTGGTCTAGTGCATGAAGGATGACCGAAAATGCAGTTAAGAAATGAACATAAGTACCTTAGATATAAACTAATGCAAAATTATCCTAAAATAATAATTCTAAGAATCTTAATGCAAATCTATTGTAAATGCAATGTTTGCACAACATATGAAATAAAATGTTTTGTCAAAAGATCAAATCATTAGAAAAATTGCATTTCCTAATACTTGTTGAGATTAATTTAAAAGCATAATTAAAGTATAGCACACACAAGATCAAGTCTAAGGTACAAAGCATGTAAGGTATTGCACATGTAGGAAATGCACCATATTCTGTGTTGTTACGCAAAGCCCAGTGGATCCCTGAAGCTTAAGTGAAAGGCACAAAGTGCTAGCATAGGCATGATAGAAGTGAGATGTCCATTTATGAATTATATATTTATGATATTATTCATAAATGGACATCTCACTTCTATCATGCCTATGCTAGCACTTTGTGCCTTTCACTTAAGCTTCAGGGATCCACTGGGCTTTGCGTAACAACACAGNTATTTGTTGGGGGGGGGGGGCAATTGAAAATTTGAATCTGGGGTCAATCCTGCTTTTGTTCAGCCAAGTTGCAAACAAACTCTGGTCTTTTGCTCTGGCTATGATTAGCATAATCTGGGTACAATCAGGTTCCATTTGAGACGAACTTCTGGTTTGAGAATCAGCAGGAACTGGAAGAATCCTGCTTGAGAATGTATTCCTTTAGTGATTGTATGTATAATTTGGAAGGAAAATAACTGTTGTTTATTTGAGAACGGGAACTCATATGGGATTAACATTTTTTGTTTTGGTGCTTTGGACAAAGGATCCTTTACTGCATAATCCCTCTTTTTGTTGTATGTCCATAATTTGGTGAATCTTGTACTGCTTTTATTTATCTCTAATGTATCTTTTGGATGCCATCTTAGCATCTGCTGATTAAATATCTTTTTTCCGTTTAAAAAAAATCAAAAATAAAAAATAAATCAGTGCTCTTCGTGGTATGATGGTTTTGCCTTCCACATATTCTCTGTCTTGGCAAATGCTTGGTTGCTACAGGGAAACTGTGGCTGATTTGTATCTTGGCCTTTTTTTTTGCTGTGCACGTGTCAGATCATTATGCATGAAATTGCATTCTTTCTCAAGTTTGATGTTATTTCTTATAACCTAGAAGCATGCATAAGTGAACATTACTTATATCGGTTTGCCTGCTTTTCAGGTTCTTGGCTTTGGGGAGTATATTGAGGAGGTTTATGCTGCATACGAACAGCACAAGCTGGAAACCGTGGTAATTCCGTGTTTTTACTGATAGAAAGGGAGGGGAAAAAAAAGCTAGGAATCGTCTGCTTCTGAATTGCATTAGCTTTCAAGCTGCAGCCACACCCTTTGTAGTACCTAAAAATTCTTTTTTCAAGTTGTGTCAGAGGATCATCTACCTTCTTTTGTTAGCAGCAAGTGCAAAGTGAATTGTATTCCACCCATTTATATTGGCTTTCGGCAGGATGGACTAAGAGGTGGGAAGTGGAGCAATGGTGCGGAGATGACTGAAGAGGAAGCGGTGGCAGAGCAGCAGAGGATGTTCGCAGAAGCTCGAGCAAGAATGAAAGGTGGGGCCACCACTCCAAGGCAACCAGATAATGACCCAAATCCAGAGAGCTAAGTTCTAGGATCTTTGTTGTTTTTCTTTTATATCTTTTTCCCCATCTTAAAACCAAATCCTAGGCAGAGAACATCCATGACTCCATTTGTGTATCTCACCTCTTCACCTTATGTACAAAAATTTGTATTAATTTGTTTTGTAGGTATGATTGTGGTTAAAGATGAATTTAATTAGGTTTCATAGTTTTACCTTTCTCCAACCATGGTTGTAAATTTCTTACCTTGCCCTTAACTGGGGTATAACTGGACTTTATGCTTTCTGAAATTTGGTTTCCTTACACTCCTTTTGTTGGTCCATTCCGTTTCTCATTGGGTGCGATTATGGCTTAGAGATCATAAGCTGGCATTAGAAAGGAAAGACGTATATGCTATATGACTGTATGCTACAGGAAACTTTGTGAGGTGGCTCACTCCCCAATATTTTCAGGAACGCAAATCCGAAGGAGACTACTCGAATTAGATTCGAAGAGATCCCATCTTCTGGGTCATTACTCCTTGCTAAGGACAATGGTTAGCAGAGGATGTTAGCAGACTAACATCCCCCCCCCCCTGCCGGCCGAATGAGAGCACCGAGGTAAACTCGTGAAATGAACTAGCAGCAGCACCAAGGACAGCTTCTGACAGCTCTGCTCACTTAAAAGGTGTTTCACACACTCGCGTTAAATTCTAGATAGACTAGCATAACTAGAAAAGAGAAGGGGAGATCAAGGAGGAGTGGAGGGGGGGGGGGGTGTTTGGACAGAGAGACAATAAAGAGAAAAGAGGAGGTGAGAGTAGTAGTCTAACCCATAAAGGACTAGGAACTTGTATCAAGCATGTCATTCATCAAATCTTATTATTACAATAGAAACATAGTCTTATATATCTGAGTCTATTCATGACTACTTTGAACTTTCTTTTACTATATTAGGCGCTCAAGGTTAACAACCTATACTTGCCTAGCCATTCTTTTGATCATAAAATCACTCCTGTCTCGATCCTTGTTGATCTGGCTAGCTTCTGTGTGTTACTGTCTAGGTACTTCTTTCTTCATCGAGTGAGTAACACGCATCCTATCCTGCTTGATTTAAAGGTTTTTTTTTTTTTTTGAATTCTGACGAGGATGGCAGCTATCCTTTTATTATGCTATTGCTCATGGGTACTTGGCTCAGTCCAGGACTTGTCTTTTTCTATATATAGGGTCAAGTTGGTCCGGGATGCTTGACTGCCAGGGCGACAACCTCATTTGGATTACCACCTTCATGCATCTGCTGTTATATTTAAAAATTCCAAAATAATGCTATCTATGTGAGATGATGTGAAGTGGAGCTTCACAAGTTAAAGAAAAAAAAGATCCAAGGAAACCTGAAGAACAAAATTTTACACCTCGAACTTTTTGGTATAATTTTGTTGTCTGATGGGGCGCTATTTTGTTTGGGTTTTGATACCTCTCTTCCTTCGATGTGGTAAAGAGGAGACAGGTGGAAAGTTTAAAATTTTGTACTTGTATTGGCAAAATTGTTTTGCCTTGGATTCGATGAAATGAAATTTTCAAAAGGTGGAAAGAGACCTTCCGAGAAAACCATCTCCGCCAGGACCTTCTCCTCCATCCAAGGGGAAAAAATACAAAGAAGAAGATGCACACAAACGAGCCGAACGCCAGCTAAAAATGATGCTGTGCATATAAGAGCACTCAAATGCAAATAGTAAGGCATACTGTTCCGTTATTATTCGTTATAATTATTTTATAAAGATGAGGAAGTCATATCAACCACCAGTCACAGGACCCAGGATGTACAACCTCACTCAAAAAACCATGCATCAACATCGGCCGAGGACTCAAAAGGGAGCCCATGCTTCAACCGGGTGAGTAAGCCTGTTTATAAATTCCTTGAGCTGGAGAAATCGAGATCAGCTACTAATTATGAAAATGAAGTTACCGAGTAGAGAAAATGAATGGACAGACCAATGTACAAGACAAATGCTCAATTCTATCATCCATGAAAGCTATCCTACCATCCTCATTGTGTACTGAATTACCCGCTTATTTCTCAACTTGCTAATCCCATTAGTTTGATTAGTAAAATTTAAGACTTTTGTTATAATAAGGATTCATTGTCAGTATAATAACAAAAAAAATTTCTCTTTAAGAAAAAAGATCTGAACCACAAAAAAAAGAAAAAAAAGAAAAAAGGCGGAATTAAAAATCATATCAGCCAGCCCTCGTTGTCCCCGTCGCTTTACTCATCCCTCCATGGTCTCACTAGAAACCACCTCTGTCGCTTCTCTATGGTTGATGCCTTGCTGCTTCCCCATCGTTCATAAACCCCTTCAAAGCTAGCTCAAGTTTTCTACTTTAGCACTTTGTAAAAACTCTATCCCTTTGTCTTCTGCACTTTCCTTCTACTCCTTTATCTCTTCCCAGTTTGCAAAATCTCTATTCCCTTGTCGTCTTCAGTTTATGAGAGAATATTTGCCTGTTTTATGGATATTTAATTATATCATATCCTAACAAGTTTTT
>JAODPA010071447.1:0-30858 GCA_025585075.1 Nepenthes mirabilis
AATTAAGAAATTAATTATGTTTCTATCTTATTGAATACTTAGATATCTCATCATAAGTGTGTTATCAGGGAATAGTTATTTTTTAACTTTTTATGAAAAGGTAATTTTGCAATTGTAGTTACTTCCCATCAGTTACTATTATATTTTTGAGAAAGAGAATTTGGAGCTTTATCAATATTTTCTATAACCCTGATTGAATAAACAAAGAGAGAAAGCAAGAAAAAAAAGAGAAAAGAAACTGATTTCAAAGTTGGTCTACGTGGCACGTATGTGGGGCCTAATTAAAATTTGGAAGTTATTGTCAGCAATTTGTTGTTCTTTAACAGATAAATACCAAAAATGAAATGAATTTTTTTTTTTTTTATTTCATTGTTTTAGTTTACATGTAAGTTTATCGCGGTTAGAATTTATGATGTGAATGCCTTGAAACCTCTCATTAAACCGTTATTTTCACCGGCCGTGATTTTCAGAGGCCAAATTCCTACAATTTTTATAAAGAACGAGTTTTGAATAATCTTGAAGAAGCAATTAACAGGCCATTCATTAAATCATTCATCAAAAATTTCCCATGTCAATCCTTCTATTCGTCCCTGCATATCAGACAGCCTGCTTTCACATTAGACTTGCAAAATAGCCTCCAGCACTTCCAATTTCCACACAGTAATTCCATAAATCTTTTCTCATCCAACTGGCAGCATTCATAAATATATTTACTACATAGACCACCTGCATCGTATCCTCATTCTATCATGTTCAATCATCATCAGTTGGACTAGTTGACACTGTTTTATCCCCGAAGAACAGTTCTTTGCTTCTTTTTTTTTTTCAATTTATGGATCGAAACTTCCTTTGAACTCCGTGTCGATCATAAACACAAGGTTTTCTCTTGTTTCACTATCTGCCCGGTCCCAAGTAAATTGTTAGATGGTGAAGTTATTTGTGGGATGACATGCCTCTGAACAAAATGACGCCCAAACCACCGACTGCTGCTAAAGCCAGGATCAGAGGGACAGGGATGCTGATGGATTCCACATCCCTATTTGATCTTCCAGTTCTTCCTTGCCGAGACTTCTCCCCCAAGAACTCGTGAAGAACTGTACTCAGAGTGTCCAGTTGGTGCATGATTCGGCGTTGCCCTTGTGAAATAAGCAATATCTGCCCATGGAAACAATTCCAACAAGTTGGAAAAGACAATTAGTAAGCATAGGGAAATTCTATAATGCCCTTGAGCAAGCTCTCATGAAGAGTGGATGTTAGATTGCTTCTCCCAGACTAGTGCGTCAGAATATTTTATTATTTTTATTGTGACTCTGACACGCTGGCCTATTGTTTATAAAAATAGGATTCTTAGTATAAACTAAAAAACTAGACTCATCTAATAATTTTGAAATAATTAAAACTAGGCCACTATTGTCTTCTTTTTTGTTCATTACCAAGATATATGATAGCATGACTCCTTTGTATCAGTTCCCTTGTATACTATTCTTTCTATAAATGACTTTCGATGATCATACAAAAAATGTGTGTTTTTATTGACAATTTAGTATCAAATAATGTTGTCAAATCTATTAAAAAAAGGAACTTTTAATGACGTATTCTTAACATATTATATGCTCATTTAAATAATAATAATAAGTAACTGTGCTGTGCTGGTGTCCTATATCAATCTCCATGCTTCTTAAGTTATCAGACATACAGTAAGTCGGATTACTAGCCCTTTTGAGTTTTGAGGCTTCCCACCACCATTTTTTACAAAATGATGTTGAAAGATGGGTGAATTCCAAGACTTCTGCTTACTTCTTTGGTGCCCATTGACAACAGCTGAAACCTTAGTTAATCAAATATTACAATTTAACCTCCAGGAGTGTAATACCTCTATCAATATCAATAGCTGCACACAATAACACTTGTAGTCTACTTAATTGGAAAATCATATATTTTTAAATTGCACTCCCCAAATTGCAAACCATCATTTGACTCAATCAAAATTACACCCCAAAAAAAAAAAAAAAAAAACATACATCGGTCTAGTGTACGAGGTTCCTACATGGACATGTGTTTGAACCATGAAAACTTCTCTGCAATGTACGGACAAGGTTGTGTACATTTGATTGTCCCCTAAGTTTGAAATGTGGAAAGTCTAGAGTACTGGGCCAACCATTTTGCGTATACTTATAAATTTTTGGTGTTGTTGCAATACACCCAAATAATACTTGTTGTCCAAGTATGTCTTAACTCACCCTAAGAGGGTTGAATGGAGTGGGCCCTCTAAAATGAAAATCAGAAAATGTATAAGGATGAGAATTAAAATGATTGAATAAAAGTAAATAAAAATGCACAGATGTCCTCGTCTTCCTCTATCATCCACCCAAACAAGATGAGTATCTTCCTCCTTGTTCCCCTCCACTCCCCTCTCTACCATGCATCACCTCCTAAAGAAGCTCTAATGGGACCAACAAACCTCTATGCAGGCCATTCCAAGTAAAACTCCTGGCCCTCAACACTTCCCTCAAGTTGGCTCTTGCATTGTTGTACTGGGTTTGGGTTATACTCATTATTAGCCATTTTTGGCACCCATCTCTGCTAATAAAACAATGCCCCTACCATCACAATCACACAATGTAAGACTCAACGAGCGCCTATATGGCTGTCACATTGTACGATGTGATTGAATTCTACAGAAACTGTAGCATAAATTGGTTTAATCAATGAGACCAGAGAAAGTCGGTATGAATCACAAGTTTAGGCACCTCGACAAACAGGTCACAAATTCAAATCCTCCACCCCCTTCGTTTGTATAACATTGCCAGCCAAAATACGGTTATAATTCCAGATCAGCATTTTGAGTAGTTCAATGCAAAAGCAATTCACCCTATCTAATCTATCAAATTTCACCAAACTTCATAGCACTGTGGCATATCTTTCTCTTGGCTGTGCTACTTTATTGAATACCAGATTTCCAATGATACACATGAAGATTATCATGCATATGTCCTAACATTGGTTGAAAAACTGCAAACCAATCAAGGTTCTTCAGTTTTCAATTCAATACTCGTCAGGAATTTTCATAGGTTATATTTCTCCTCCTGGTAGTGTGCTTTCCTTTTTTGCAACTGATGTTGAGTAACTATTAGGACTAATAAAGACAACCAGTAGAACAGCACTCCGAGGAATATTATGTCAGTTAGAATCACCTTCATTTTTGTAGGATTCTCACTACTGCACAAACTAACAAAGTGCTTAGGAGGAGGAAGAGAGATATTCATTGCTTCTTTTTGACTTCAAAATAAGTCTTCATGATAATGAAATTCATATAAGAAAGTCACTCTAACTAGTATGGTAAAGGATAAAAGAACATAAAAACCAAGAATACCTCTTCCACTACTTGAAACTCCTTAGCCAATTGTGAAGATGATGTGGAATGAGCCAGGAGCGATCCGGTCACAGGACCATTACCTAACCTAGCTGCAAAAGTTGTAGCAGCAGAGCCATTGCAAACTTCAGATTGCGCAGCCAAGTTCTGTTGGCTGGCAGAAGCTTCCCTAATTAATAACTTGGAATTCAGATCCTCAAGACGGGATGTAAACTCATCCATTCTCTCATTCAGCGTCGAAATTTGCTCAGAAAGCTGAGTAATAGCTCCCTTAAAAAACACATTGATAAAGTGATAAAGCAGAAATTAGTGGAAAGGGATGGACGCAAAAAGAAAAAGGAAAAGTTAGATTTCAAACATCGATGTCTAGGGTATGCGGTGGCTGTAGTTTCAAGTAAACTTGATTCTGCTGGAAAATGATTATTTCTTTCACTACCACTATACAAGGGTAACAAGTCCAGCCAATTATAAAAACCACTAAACTTCCATTTTCCCTTTCAAAAAATCATTCATCTTCAGTGCCCAGTTAGTTTGAAATGAACTCTCATTTCTTTATATATATATATATATATATATATCAGAATACAATTGCTTTTTTCTTGATACTAGTTAGAATCTTAGTTGTCCACATTTGGCTGCTTTCAGTGCCCTCAGACTAAACAGAAATGGATGCCAAACTAGCTCTCAAGCATACTGGAAGTTGAGAAGCAAATCACTCACCTGGTTTGCAGGCCCTGCAGGTGACCTTGGACTTCTAAGACTAAAACCTCTATCATCCAGAACAAGCCTAGTCAGCTTAGACAGATGTTTGTCCCTTTGTGTTGAAAAGGAAAGAGATATGTTACTGCCAAAATATAAAACAGATGACACAATGAGAACTTTTGGAGGAGCATAGGTTCCTGAACTACAATATAAGTTAACATCACAAATCACCCTTTATTACCAGATCTTTAAGTCTGTATCCTTCTAGACTGTCTTACTAAACTTCAAGATTTTGCATTACTAGGAATAACTTTGGTGCATGGAAAGATCGTTCTGTTGACTTGGAGGTTACAAGTTTAGGCAACAAAAACATTTTTGCAACGCACGGGTAAAATGGCATTATTTTTTTTATACTCCCAAATGGTGCAATGCAGAGTGTCATGGATTAGGCAGCCCTTTCATATATAATCATCAGAGACCACAATCATAAGTTTACAAGGATATTCAGAACAATTGAAGCAGGATGTAATGATTTGCAAACATACTTGCACTATTTCTCCCTCAACGTCACTATATTCCCAAAACAAATATATACACCAGTTGCACCTCAACATATTTTGAAGGGAAATGAAAGAGTACCGGTTCAGATACTTCATCCTCCTGTCAGCTGAAGCTCGCGAGAGTGCTTCTTTTGGACTAGAAGCTATATTATCATCTATGCTGAGTTTTGTCTTCAGATCATCTGGCAATGCCTGTAGGTGCTACTATTAGTGCTATTTGCAAACCAATAACCACATGCTAATGCTATATAAAGAGACATACTATGACATCATTAACCAGCTTCTCAAGCTGGATTTGTTCAATGTAAGTTCGGGGAACATATGAACCATCCAAACCTAGCTGCTCTGCAATATATTGGACGTGTGAACGGTCTCTTCCTTGAACCTTCAAATCAAGGTAAGCAGCAATAAAAATGGGCATTAGTTTTACAGAGAAAACATCTAAGCTAGCAACTGGTTATAGCAATGAGTGAAATACAACAACTCTCATGAACTCTAATGTTGATTTTCTTTTTCCCCAGAATACTAAAAAGAAAACAGAAGCATCTCATTGACAAAGTGTAGAAAACATAGGCTACCGGATTCTACAATCTCAATATCAAGGTTGACTCAAAAAATTAAAAAAAAAAAAAATTCTTAAAACCGGAACTAGCTTAGTTGATAAAGTCTCTTAGCAGCGTTCCTAGAGATCTAGAAGCAAATCCTCCTACTTGCATCATGACTGGAGAAGGGGTTAAACATCAATGGACCAATAAAAAGCAGTAAAGTAGCCCATTGCTGAAGTTGGGAAGGGGGAATCTATCAGATTTTTCTAAGTCTAAATATCAAGGTTAAAAACAAAACGATGTCTTATAACGTATTAGGAAAAAAATCTCCACCCCCCACAATAAAACACTTTCTTCGGGCTATAATCCTTATGCAAAGAATGAAAGTAGTCCTAACATGTTTACAGAATAAATGTTTGATGGAGCCTATCCACCCTGCATACAAGAAGTTGACTAGAACCAATAATGACAGTATTTGCAAAAGCAGGTTGCAACTGATCATGTGATTTAGAGAACATACCTGAACATATTTGCGATTAAGCTGTTCTAACCAATCTGTTTTCACACATACCCTGTCATCAGAAAACACATGGCTGCTTCTTTTCAGGATAGCTGCAATTGTGTATCCCAAGGCCATCAATCCACCAAGGAGACGGACACTGACTTCAAAAGTTATTCTTGGTGATATGATAAATGGACTATCAGTAACCCATTCCTGAAATCAACATGAACTGCTCAGAAGAGAAATAGTTCCCAGTTCCAACCTCAAAAAGTCTTCCCTCTCGAATTTCTTGATAAAAACTACATGAACAACAGGCACCACAATATCAAGATAGACAAATTCTGAAACAAAAAGGAGCAATCATTTGATATCCATCAAATCTTATCATTCAATTCTTCATGCCATGATCTTCTGCTCAGTTTTATTTCAACATCCTAAAAGCAAAGCTTATCAGACTATCAGTTTTATTTCAACATCCTAAAAGCAAAGCTTATCAGACTATGTACAAAACTTACATTCAAATGACAAAAGGGTGATTCAAAGGCTAGGTCCTTTCAGAAGACAAGAAAGGAGTTTCAAAGGCTAGGGCCATAAGACCCTGTCGCATGTAATTGCTTAGACCTTAGCAATGTACAATTAAAAGGATAGGGGAAAGAAACAATGAACATGGATTGTCTTTTTGTTATAACACTTCCTTTTCTTTTTCTAATGGAAAACAAAAATTGCTCAAGAGACTGAGAGAAGAGTCCCACATTGGTTGAGGACAAGAAATTAGTTACATATTACGAAGAAATATACAATAGTTCAAGGCTTGGAATCACTTAGAAATACAATATTGGCACCTTTGGCATCAGAATTTATATCACCCGTCAAACGCTTTCGTACTATTGTCATTTTGTATTATTCAAACAATGTACCGTATAAATATTTTTCCAAAACTATTTACATAGAATAACTTGACATGTGGCTTGGACATTGAAGTAGGAATTGTGATAATAATTCTCACCGTCAAAAATCCCGCGAAACCCATGACCATATCATCTACACATACCATCTAAAAACTTGAGATTTTGCATAGTGAGCTTCTTTTCCAAAAACAATACAACTAAGCTTGGGGTTTCAAATCCTTTTTTTAAAATAATAATAATAAAACTTGGGGTTTCAAATCTTTTTTTTTTAAATAATAATAATAATACTATTTTAGGGATAAAACATCCCAAATTTTTTTCAGTTTTCTTTTTTTCCAAAAATGTTATTTTCAACCCCAAATTTTTCTAATTTTTTTTCATGATCCTAATTTATTAAAAAATTATTTTTTCCCACAAATTGTATATCCTGCTTCTGAGTTCAAGTTAAATTTTGATTATGATACTTTCTTAGGCATAATTAGAAGGCTTTCATCCTTAACATGGATTATCTATTACTTGAAATAATGTATAATTAACATAAGTAGACCTAATTTGCATAATATAATACCTTTTTTCAAGTATGAGCCAATTGATTTATTCTATGACATAATGGGATACTGAGTTGAATTTTGTCTCTACGCCTTAGAAAATTTTGGTCCAATTTTTTAAACTAATTACTTTCAACATGGAGAAGTATTGAGAACTCATTCAAGACTTGTGAGTAAGTGAAAAATTATGAAAAATTTTCATACCTTAGTGGGAATTGTGTGCTCAAATCATTATAGGATAGGAGAGTTAGTGCAGCACCAAGAAGCCTTACATTGCTAGATGTCTTCATGCATGGAGTTAGTGGAGGTGGAATATGATTAATACATTTCTCTAATTCTCTTAGTGTCCTATGAGGTGACAAGTTTAGAAAGCTCCCAAAAGTTATATAAACAACTTTTGTTGGAAGCCTTAAAACCCATGCAAAAGCTCTCAACCAAATTAGAGTGAAGGAGAGAAAGTTTGGGTGAGTTTTTTTAAGAAAGGTGAAGCCATTTAGAAGAAATCAAGTAAGACATGATCTCCTCCTCCGTCTTCTAACTTTTATTAGTAAATAATGAAGAAATAAAGAAATTATAACAAAAATTTTGAATATGATTTAGTCTGTTGGAGTAAGGAAAATCATATTTGAGTCATAATAAATCCAATGGTATTATCATGATAAATTTCTTAGTATGAAATCTAACAATAATATCATGATAAATTTGTTAGTTTAAGAATTGATTAAATTAAAGTCAAGTTACAGAAGCTATCTTAATGATTTAAGTTAATATGTTATATCTTATAATGAAATCCATGACCATACTAATTTTTAGTAAAAAAGGATGCCCAAAATAATCACCCTAGGTTTTGTGTTTAAAAAAGATATAGAAAAAATGGTGATACAACTAATGGCAAGAAAAGTGGACTCTATGGTTAAAATAATAATTATATTAACCATATTGATAAATGGGTAAGAAAGCAACAAATTAAAAATTACAAAGTTGTTAAGTGCTTGAAACTTGAAACAAATATCTCAAATTTTGGCAAATTTTGGCCAAGTAATAGTTTATAACTTCAATAAATTATCAGAATATATTGACAGGGCCAAGAGGCATAGTGCTCAACCTTGATCTAGATCAAGATCTACAAGTATTGAGGAATATTAAGTCCAAAAGTAGAGTTAAGAAATATTGAAGTGCGGAAATGATGGAAAATTTAGTCTTTGTGTGAAGAAATCATCTTAATTTATGCCTTTGAATAATTCCTTGGCCTCCTTCTCTTTAAATTTTTATAATCATCATGTCGTTATTTATGAATACACTAAAAATAATGTACATAGATACTAAAAATCCAAATGAATCTAGGGGTCCTTAGTATAGACTTTCTTTGACGAATCCCAAGTCATTCCACTAATATTATTGTAATGTTACTAGGTAGTTATGTTTACTTATAATCATGACATAAACCATCGTTTGTAATGGGTATTGTAACCTACGGCCCAATTCGGTGGACACGTCCAACGGCCTTAAGTAGTTTGTTCTTGGAGTGGAGACGGAACCAACTTAACGCTTGGGACAGTTTTCTCTTCTTATCTTAAAGTAATGGCTTCGAGTGTCGGTTGAAATTGCAGGCTGAGTTAAATCTTATCCGCCTGGTAAATTCCTGGATGGTTGATAGGATGAGTCAACAATCCCCCAACTTCTATAAAAACCCCTCATTTCTAATAGGAAAAGGGGTTGGTACTTCAGACAAAGAAAAGGCAATCCAAAGATGCCAAGAGCGACTCCCTCTCTCTCAAACTAAAATGCTTTCATAAGAGTACAAACCCCCTAACTAGAAATATAATTATGAACACTTGATCTTGCATCCTCTATCTTTCCTGTCTTTTAAGAAAGATACTAACTTAAACGTCAGAGGATATAACGGGGAGTGAGTCCCGTCAAATCCTTTGACTGTATTTTGTGTTGCACAAAATTCAGATTAAAGACGTATGGAGATTGGACTTGCTTCAAGCCCGACGGACAAACTTTGGCTCTCCTAATCCGTACTACAATCCGAATCCTCGGACGCATTAGTTTGGAATTGACGATTGTTTATGAGTTAAGTTGAAATATATACAACTCTAAACATATACAGGTAATGATATATGTTGTTTTAGTCCCTGCTAATAAGAGATGGAAGTACATTGGCCGATGGTGCTAGAATATAACTTGGGATTCTTATTCCATTGCATCATATTTGAATCTCATGTGCATTTATGGTTTATTGTTATACTCATTCTTGGATTATGAATTTACTTATTGGGCATTCATCTCCCTGTCCATGTTTCCTTTCACCCAACATAGCTAGAGTTATGTTCCTCTCAAAGTCGTTGAACAATGAAAAACCTCACAACTTAAACTACTTATCATTTTTGTACTTGTTAAATTCTTAGTTGAATATTCTTTTGATTATATTTTTTGTAAATTGATCATAGAATTCATGAAATGTTGTAACAAATCCAAAGTTTTATAATATATTTTGGATGTATTATGGAAACTAAGATGTTGGGTTTAATTAGAATAGAAATAAGTTCTGTAGCATAATCATCAAGGCTATAGAATCTACCTTATCTTTTCCTTACAGTTTGACAAGGTTGAAGTAAATGTGTTAGCTAATATATATATTTTTTTCACATCAAAATAAACATCTTATTTTAACTTTTTCATCTTTTTATGCATGTCGCAGTTTGTGTGGATGTCATACACACAACTGGTTCTGCAGCGTCTACCTACATTATGCTTGAAATTTTTTAGAAAACATAATTTAAAGAAATAATTTCAAAATTTTGAAGATCATTGAAGTATAATAAATAATTTATAGGGAAAAAAAAAACACTAGCAGTGTGACTAAGCCCATAATTACTTGTTCCCAATACTTTATCCGAATATCAATGACTGCATCATTGGGGGCCAAATTTTGGACACTAATCGAACCCCGCTTGTGGATATGAAGGCTAACAATTTCCCTAAATCACCAACAGCATTCAGCACTAGCTTATCCCAATTGAGACATGTGGACAAATAAAGCCACAAGTTCCTTTATGTTAAGCTCAATTTCAATTCATAAGTTCATGGACAGGGTAAAGCTCGAGTACGTTCTTTTGCTTAATGGGAAAGTTAAAATGCCAACTTAATGGAAGGTGTGGAGCTCACATGTAATCTAAAAGTGAAGAAAATCATACAACCTTATTGTTGTTGATTTCACACAATCTTGTTGTTGTTGTTGTAACTGTTATTCTCCCTAGATGTATATACAATCTTATTGATGATTTTACACAAACTTTGCACAAATTTGTTTGCATTGTGGCAAATCATTGTCTTTGGGAAGTGAGATGATTAGCTGTTTATTTAAGAAACCATGGCTTTATCTGTGTTCCATTAATTGGTTTGAAAATGCATGTGATGGGGAAATCTGATGTAGAAAACGAAGGATAAGTTTGGCAATTATTTAATATAAAATAAATTATATTATTATCTGACCTAACCAAAAAATTTAGCAAAGAGAACCACAAAAGTTCATTGATTCTGATAACTTGAAAGACTGAGACCCTAATCAGGAAACAACAGCAGCTGCCAGGACACCAAAAAGAACAGCACAAAGCTTCAATTATTGTTCCCTCTACTGCATCACTCCATGTTGTAAAGACACCCAAAAACTGTCCTGATCATGGACCCTCACCCCAACTTCCCTCATTGCAAACACCTACATCCAAGTACCTCTCTCCAAAGCTAACACAACTCCTAAATATCTCCTGCTATTCCACTGATCTCTCGCCTGATGCAAAAAATTATTCTCCATTCATCAAATTATGAAACACAGAACCCAAAAAAACTAAAAGCTATCGTATAGCCACAAACTTAATCCAACAGATATGTCGCCTTACTGTCTCTACCAAATAAGAAATCTGACCTCATTCACTTTTTCAGTAGATTTGAGAGAATTGGCTGCATAATGTAGGAGCATCTATCACAAAGAGAGGAGGAAAGAGAGTAGAGAGAAGCAAGAAGAAGAAGAAGAATGAGAAAAGGTCATTAAACAGTGTTTAAAATCAAATCCACAATATGCTCTATCGGTCGCATGTTTCTGTTTCTTTTTTTTGCCAGGGGGGGCAATGTCCAAACATAAATGTTTTGGCACAAGTTGCAGAAAAAAAGAGGTCTTTCCAAATTAACATAACTGAATAAACTCATGGAAATTCTATTACAATTTGGAATATAAAGGGGACCACAACAATTGGAGATCTCATTCTAGGCAAAGATAACAAATGAGTGCTGCATAACAAGGAAGGGACGAGAATAAGTGCATGGATAAATTTTTAAGAATATCACAAGTGGTCCTTGTTAAAATGGCATTCCACCTCATGTCAATATGAAGCAACACTGTTGCTAGAAGACTTCAGCTATATTCTATTAATAAAACTAATCATGATTAGGGATTGAAAATATAAAATGGATGTGGCAATTGGTAGACTACCTCATAGAGGAATGTAGAAAGCACATTTCAACACTTCTTATAGACAAAAGAATAGAAAAAAGATTAACACCATAGAAGTCAGACCTCAAACATAAGATTGTATTTCCCATCCCTGTTCCTCATCCTCAGATATGACTGGCATGCCTCAGGATCTTCACCTGGAGGTAGAAGATATATATCATATGTCTCCTCTGTAGTTTCCCTATTTTCTTTAGAAACAACAGCCTTGATTTGTTCCTCCGTTACAGCTCTTGTGGACTACAATAATAGAAACCTCTCAGTGCTAGAGGTAGCAAATGAAACATCAGCAAATTGTATTTTAGATTCTTCTATCAAGAAAATTGAAATAAAGGGGAAGTCAACCTTCAAAATATAAGTGGGATTCTGAAATCCAGTGAATGGATTAAACTTGTTGATAATCTTGATATGAGCTGTTTCCAGATCTGGTTCAATAAAAGCCTTGTACATAGGATACACCTGCATGGGCAAACAATGGTAAGCCTCTTGGGACACCTGTAGAAGCCTAGCAGACAGCTAAGCAAGCCATTCCATCAAAAGGAAAAGTACCTAAGCAGGACAAGTGTACAAACCGTTTCAGAAATTTGTTGAATTATTTCTTCAGGCTCTTGGCCAGCACGTTGAATGTCACGTAGAACACGTTTCACTAAGTCAAAATGCACACCACCAGTAACAGAGACACGAAGATCTAGCAAAGGCCGCAATTTTTCACTCAAAGCATAGATGCCTTCAACTATTACAATCCGGGAGCTTGGAACTTCAACTGTCCTGCAAGAATGACAAGTGCTTCCCAAAAAAATAAAGAGCTTGTTCAATTTGGAAAGATATTTCTATTTTTTAATTTTCTTTTCCTTTTCCACTTTCCCATTTTCAAAGTTTTTCTAGAAGTGTTTCCATTTGTTTCCATTTAAAAACATGTCCACTTCCATAGTCGTTTACAGCTCATCAATTTATTGATGTATTGTTAGGGATATCAAACAACTCAAACTCAAGTTTTGGTAGCTCATCCAGAAGCTTTAACTAATATAATTTGAGCTTAACTCAAGAAGTTAATGAGTCAAGCTCAAGTCCAATTTTTTTAAAAAAACCAACTTAACAAACTAAGAATAAGCAAATTAATACTCAATTCATCTACAACGTTAGTTAGTTGTCAATATGTCAATTCGGACTATGATGGCATATCTATTCTTTCTAATGATGATCATTTAAATCTTTTAGCAATATAATTAATTTAAATTTAGTAAAATTAATGACCGGCAAATAACTATTGCCATCAAATTATAGAGACATTACATAGCAACTTAAAAATTATCAATAGAACCACACTTTTGGCTTATCATAACAAGTGCCATTATTGTATTTATCAATGCTTAAAATATCATTTATAAGCATTAAAAACTCACGCAAATTTGTTGGGTAATTCTTACAAAAATAACTAAAAGTACAAACAAAATTGATCAAGAAATTAATCAAATTCCCATAGTATAAATGGCAACTATTAATTCAATGTTGGCATATATTTGTAAATTTATAAAACAATGTCTCTGATTTCAAAAATCATTGTAAAATTCCAGAAAAACTATTTAAAAAAAAATTATTGAAAACCCCTCTTCATAACTAGTGAAACAATTTCCAAAAAACATCATTTTTGATATTTTTTGAGTTTCTAAAATTAAATACGAAGTGTTCTATGTTTCCCAACTAGAAAAAATACAGATTTGAATAGAAATTCAAGATTTTTTATTTTCCTGAAAAAATTTACAAAGTCATAATTTTCAAAAACTGAACATAACCTAATAAACAAAAAATCGAAACGAAGAACAACATTAAGGATAGTGTCTAAAGCAGAAACGAAAGAGCAACAAATCAATAAGGCACCTAACATTTGATTTAAAAATAGTAGTTATTGGATTCCCTAAACCTTTATGTACTGTGTACCAATTGCAATTCTTAATGATTATCACTTACGATAAATGATAATTTTGAGTACTCACATCAAGTCATTAATTCTACACTACAAAACTAACAACTATTATTAAAATCTACCTCATATACAAGAAGAACCATAGTAATATAAAGGCATCAAAGGTTGAGACTAGAGTAAAGCCACCGCCTTAATTGAGATAGCGCCCATTAGACTTGTTAAAGTTGAATCTTCATCATCCGAAAAGGCCTAAATCAGAATTTCCTCTTCTTTCTTCTTTTGAATTTAAATATTATAAATCGAAGTAGACAAGTTTATTTCTTTTGTTCAATTGAATCTTTTCATAATCAGATTTCACTCTTATTCAACATGGTGTAACTTACACAGTTGATTTGTGTGAGGAAGAAGTTGATTTATGTATCAAAAAAGTGAACAGGAAAAAGGAAAAGGGTGGAGAGAGAGAAAGAGAGAGAGAGATCTGGAAATTGCTATCATGAGATCTACTTAAGTCCGTACTACTCTCTGAAGTAATATATACAATTTCTTAGACGATAGAAAAGTCCAAAGTTACTTCTAAGGGGAATAAGAAAAATACACTAAAATAAATGTTTGAGATGAGATAATGTGGGGGTCTATCTGAAGTTCAGAGGATATCCAACCTGTATCCTGTCCGGGAGCTAGACTTGAAATCATATATTGGAACCTGAACAGGCTTTCCTGCTTTTAAGCCATGAATATTTTCAAGCAGTGTGTCATAATCCGTCAATCGTGGATCTGTTCCAGGAAATGGCCATTGTAAGTCCCATCTACATATTCCACAGAATTATAGCCTGTAACATTAAACACTTGCAACTTGTACAAGTAAAAAGGTGGTAAATTACAGCAGTAGTTCAAGACAGTTACTTCTATAATAAATCTCAGAAGCGAGAACTACAGATCCACAACCAAAATGGAAAAGCTCGTGTGCAGTTTGATGACCTAATTTCTGTCTTTCAGTGAAATTATGTATAAATACTAATAATACAATAAAATGAAACGAGCTGAAGACCAAGTAAAGGTAGCAAATACTCGAAGGCAGGTTGAGTATGAAAAAATCTTTTGTGGCTGTTTATCTTGTTTCTTATGTTTAGGAATCTCATACATGCGTTTTGCAAGCCTAAAACTATATGTTACAAGTGTATTACTTACAAAAAGTGAAGGAAATTTTCAGGTTATTCCATAGACATCATGGTATAAATTTGTAATATTTTCTTTTTTTTGTAGGGGGGGGGGTGTGGGGGGATGTGAAGGATACCAGAAGAGTTTCTAGTCATAGGACCCTCTTTAGTTTTGTACACTGAAGTTTGTGTTTATCTTTGTTTATAGAGAGATCTAGAGTATGATAAACCAACACATCCAAACCATTGATTGGATTTTCATTGACAATGGTTAACAGCTTCATGAATTTGTGATGGAGACAAAAATTAAAAAGAAAAATAATGATAAAAGCGGCGAAGCATTGCATTTTTGAAGTGACAAAGTGGGAAGTAGAAAATGAGACATCATTTGGTAAAAGAGTATGCGTTGCAGAGCAGAGTGACCTGATTATTAAATTTTGGTTCACAAAATAGTGATCTACAAGAAAGGAAAATTAGAATAGCACATCAGAGCACATATAAACTCTATACATGGGCACTGATGGGCCCTGCACCCTCCAGGGTTAAATATTCCCAACAACAAAATGAACTAGCAACAAAATGAACTAGCAAAAAATAATCAAGTGGGAATTGTTGAGGTTCTAACTACATAGAAAAAAATAAATTAATACTGAAAAAGTATCCTCTTTGTTTAGTGTGTGATTACATGGCCTTTCAACTTACTTCAACTTTATGGTGGCCTGTTACCTGGTTTTATATCTGTAATTTACATGGACAATAGGTTGTTATCCACACATGCTGTTTGCAGACAACACAATTGTTTTTTTGTGATGCTAATGAGAAAAATATGCCAAACCTAAGATGTATTCTGTGCACTTTTGTGAAAGTTAACTTGGCTAAATTCCAAGTGATTAGTTCGTAGAATGTTCAAAATCATGATAGATTGTCTTCCTTCAGGGGATGCAACAAGGGAGATTTCCCATTACCTATCTAGGATAGCCTTTAGGTGCCAAGCATCGAATGCGACAATTTGATAAGAAGCTGGGAGAATGGAAAAAAATAAAAAGGAAAATCTTTCCTAGGGAGGTAGGAACACTCTTATCAAAAAGTTTGCTGGCTGTTCTTCCAACTTATTTTTTGTCCCTGCTTCCTGTTCGTTGCTCTGTTATGAATAAGATTGAGAGCTGGATAAAGCTCGTTGCTTTTAATTTCATTTGATGAGATGGGAAATATTTGAAAAAACCATAGAACTAGGGGATCAGGCATCAAAGGTTTCAAAGTTTCTAATAACAATTTGCTAGGCAAGTGGATCGGAGAGTTGCTATTGAAATAAGAGACTTTGAAGAAAGGTAATTGCAGCAATTTACGGCACAGATACTTTAGATTGGTTTGCAGTTCCTTCCAGGCCTGATGGTGATTATTTGGACAAATAGCAAAAGTTGACCATCTTTTAGAACTAGGACTTCTTTCTGTATTAGATTTTGGGAGAATAGTTGGTTTATGGAGTAGCCTCTAATGAATTCTTTTTTTGTTTTATTTTCTTGTGCACCTGAAATGGGCTGTTGTGATTGATTATGTGTTATGTGAATATTGGTGCTGTTCAGATCCCAATTGACTCAATAAGGACACAATTTAGGAACTTTTACCATGATGTCAGTCGTCAAGTTTTGCCTGATGTGCATGATACTATTTTGTGGAATACCAGAAAATTAGTGTTTTTTTTTTTTTTGTATTGTTTTATTTGATGCTGACTTCTGAAGATCCAGCCTACTTTCCTCCTCTAATCTGGAAATACAACAAAATGAGAACCTTCCTGAAGTAGCATTGATGAAGTCATTAATGATGCTGTCTTGCTTTGACAATAAAATGAGAACCTTCCTGAACTTGGCATTGATGAAGTCATTCATGCTTTCAATTGATGCATTTGTTTAGTGCATTTGGTTTATTGCTTGCCCATTGGAGTTCGTGAAGCAATGATTGCTATCCTTGGAAATTATGAAGCAATTATGATGTCTTGATGACAAAAGAAGTACTTTGAATCAAAGAGACTAAAATCTTTGAATCTGATTGATGTGTCTTGAAAACCCACATGTAATTAACTAAGTAGAACATTTCTTATATCTACTAAAAGGGATTAATGCATTGCTTGAATGCATTCTTACACTTGCCAATCGAGTTGAGTCACTCACACTAACAAACACACTAGCCAGGTGTAAAGCAATTACAGCTAGCCAAATGGTAGCTTGGGTAGGAGAGTTTATTCAAGTTCCAATTGTTTATTTGGAACTTAGATCTGGAGTAATTTGATTAGTTGTACTCTTTTGACCAATAGTGAAAATTGTCATCGTCTTGTTGTCTATGTATGTAGCTTTCATCCTAAGAGTGGACCATATAAATTTAGTGTATCATATATTTGAATTCTCATTGCTATTCTGATGTTACTCACAACAAATTAGTACCAGAGCCATTCGGTCAACATGGCATCAAGGGTTTCTAATGCCAAGTTTGAGTTAGAGAAATTCAATGGCAAGAATAACTTTAGTTTATGGCAAATCAAGGTGAAGTGTGAACAATTTGTTTGTTCAACAAAAACTCCACAAGGTGCTAAAAGGAAAGATCAGCTAATGCCTCTACTTCCCACGAGGATTGGGAGGAATTTGCAGAGCCTGTACATGACTATGTCTCGTACTAACTAGCTCTATTTGGAGCTAAAACTCTATACTTTAGCAATGAAGGTACACCAATTCATGAGCACTTGAATAATTACAACAAACTTCTTTGCCAATTGTTAAGTATGGACACTAAAATTGATGATTATATGATCTCTTCTCGCTTCCTATCATTATCTTGTGAATGCATTAACCTATGACAAGGAGACTAAAGTCTTGGATGAGATGACTGCAGCTTTATTGTCAAAAGAAATTGTAAAAAGTCAATTGCAGAAAATCGTGCTACGGGTCTTGGCGTGAGAGGCCGAACTAATTGTAAGAATGAAAATCAGAATCAATCTAGATCTAATCCAGAAGTTTACCAAGTGCATATATTGTAAAAAGTTGGGAGACATTAAGAAGGGTTGTAAGAAGCCAAAGGCAAAGAAAGTAAACCAAGACAGCTAATGTGGCCGAGTGCTCTAGTGAAAATCAAGAAGGTATTGTTCTGTCTACATCTTTGGGTAATTTATCAAGTTTTTGGAGCCTTGATCCCAAGTGTATATTTCACATGTGCCCGAATAAGAATTTGTTTTCTATGTACAAACCTTTTAATGGTCGTACTTTTCTCATTGGAAATAATATTGCATGTGAAGCAATCGAAATTGGAAACATCAAAATCAAGATATTTGACGGAATTGTGAGGCTCTTGATCTAAAAAGAAATTTAATTTCTTCAGGTATTCTGTAGAGAATGGCCCGATGAAGTCATCAAGGAAGTCATCCTGGTTATGAAAGATAATAGAGTTAAAAAACTCTATGAACTTGTAGGAAATAATATTATAGATATGGCTTCCAATGTTACTTCAGATGAGAATGACCAAATACAATTATGGCAATTTGCGGTTGGGGCATATGAATGAACGTGGTTTGCAAAAGCTTCACAAATGGAACCTTCTCAAAGGTATAAAGTTTTATAAATTGAACTTTTGTGAACATTGTGTGTGTGATAAACATCACTGGGTTATTTTTCATAACTCTATCCTTACCACTAAAGGCATTCTTGATTACATTCATTCAGATGTGTGGGGTCCTTTGCAAGTTCCTTCAAAGGGAGAATCCACTTATTTTGTTTTGTTGTTGACATTTTTTGAGGAACATGAGGATCTACAACATAAAGCTAAGATTCAATGTTTTTGAAACTTTTAAGCAGTAGAAGGTTATGGTTGAATAACAAACAATGAAGGCGAATACATCTCAACAGAGTTCAACAATTTCTGAGGGTATCATTTGACAATGGATAGACTATCAAGATCCTCAATGAAACAGTCTTCAAGCACATGAATAAAAAATTACTTGAACATCAAAGTATGATGATGTTATGTAATAGCCTAATTTGGACTAAGACATAACTAGTGGAGTAAGAAAGGATAAGAATATAGGGAGAATAAGAATAAGGGGGCTGGGAAATAAAGAGAAAAAAAAGGCAAAGGAGAAAGGGAAATTAAGGAGTCTAACCTCACCAAGATAATGAGGATCTCATACTCTTCATTCATCTTCTTCAATATCATACACGTTACAAGCACTAAGGCTGTTTCTAGCCCAAGGTTCTATTTTAGCTAGTTTTACTACAATAGTCCTTATGAACATCTCTTTATTATTGATATACTACTTCTCTACTAACATGGGATGGTGTCTAACATTTCTTTATTGTTGATATACTACTACTCTAACCTTACAAGTATAACGAGGAACTCATACTCTTCATTCATCTTTTTCAATATCATACACGTCACAAGCACCAAGGCTATTTGTAGCCCAAGGTTCTATCTTAGCTAGTTCTACCATAATAGTTCTTACGTCTAATATCTCTTTCTTGTTGATAAACAACTCCTCTACTACTACGGGATGGTCTACCAATGCTATTATGTTTTCACAACAATACTCTCTCCTGTAGAGCATCCTTGTTCTTAAGGATAGAATGAATGTTCTACTTATTACAACATACAAAACTAATGCTAGTTTCTAAAATTATACTAACATACTAAGAAAATGTGATAGCTTCTTTCACAAATAGGATTGCAACCTAAATGTGAATCTATCAATCCATTGATTATAATGTATTTGTACACGGCTTATATTGGATTTGTTGATGAAAACATGTCCCTTTAGCTTGCGAAATTATAGTAGTAAGAATAGGAATGTGTTTATCTTTCTTTGCTCCAGAATTCTCCACTATGTGGATACATTCTTGTGAAATTGTTTGTTGCAATGTTGTATTTGAGTATTTTGGCCTATGCTGCAACCTATCTGTGTGCTATGATCTGTTTGAGAAGTTGAAATACCATATTGTTAAGTTGGACTGATAATTGCTGATTTTTGCTGGTGCTAATCCATGTGGTTACAATTATGCTCCTAATTGCTCTGATTTGGAATTTTTGTTTGTCTATGGTTGATTCTGCTGTGCAGCTGGAGAGGCTGCTATTGAGTGCACTTACGACTTCTGAAATTGTCCATGTGGTGGCATAATGTCGGGCAAACTCAACTGAAGGAATGGTGTATTACTATGCTGACTCTGAGTAAACATATTGCCCTTCTGAATTGTGCTCATTGTTGATCTGGCTACTGTGGTATGCAGTTGGTGACGTGAGCTATCTGCTGGTGAGGTTGCCTTTGAAGATGGTGTTGTGCCATCTTTGTAATCCATGTGTTGCAGTTGCATTTGATAGTTGAATGATGGAGGTGTCTTAGCATCACTGACGTATGGATCAAGAATATTTGTTGTGTGACCAACCAAGGAAAATCTGTTTTTGAAAGACAAATTGGAGATTTCTTGGGCAGCATTGCCAATATATTCTTCCATACAACATATTTCATGCACTTCTAACTTTTGAATGTGTTTTGTAACCAATGATAATTGGCTTATAAATGTGTGAGTGAGCATGCAAGTTAGAAATATTGCCATGAGGTCCAAAGATATCCGCCACTTGTTGATCACTCCAATTCGATAAGCTATAATGATCCCAGAATGCTAAGAAAGTAGTTGGCTTGTCTGTCTCAGGAAAGTATTCAAATGTTTGTGGACTTTGTAGGAGATAATTATCTTGCGGTTATGGTAAAAAGGTGATGATGGTACCACCATCGCCATAACCGTCCTGAAGTAACTACATTAACTGGATATTAGATTCAATATTGTTCAATTGGAATGATGTGCGTATTTCTGATGCTTGTACTTTCCGTGAGCCCCAATGGATTAAACACCTTACGTAGTAAATTCTAAGCTGAAAACAAAGTAAAGTGATTGAAATGAACAAGAAAATTACTTGTAGTTGTCATACTTACCTTTCAATTTTGTTGTTGTGTTTATGATGAATGAGCAAAGTATGAGTATCCCCACATCCTTCCCAAATTAGACCCTTGGATTAAGTGTGGTGTTGATTAAGCTATGGATAACAGGGTTGGAATTATTGTTTATTTTTGGGCCGATTGAAGGCAGATTTTGATCTGAATCTGGTTTGTTGTGTGAGATGAATTTCTTGGCAGTAGAATTAAGGATAGGTATGTTGTAGCAAGGCTTCAATGATGCTAAAGGTCTGCAGGTGGTTGACTACGCGCAAATTGAAGAGGAAGATGTTGCAAGCAGAGGACATACATCAAGGATTTTGTAGCTTGTGATGTTTCAATTGGAGATGTCCTATGGTGAAATGGCAAATATTGTTCTACAGCAGTAGCAATTAAGCTTTAAGGTTGAGAATTGAAATCCAGATGATTAAAATGCAAAATACAGTTCTCTGAACAATGTCTACAGAGCTCAGAACATAAAGCTATTGAGATATTTGTTGTTGCAAAAGCTACCCTTCAAGGCTGTTGTGCAAAACTGGAACTCAGTATTCTATGGAGTAGCTACCGTTCTCTTGTGGATAATACAAGACAAATCACTCATTTTGTGGACTGAAAAGATTAAAAAAAAAAATTCTAGGAATTACAGAATTAGGTAGCAGAATTTGACAGGCAAGACTTTGGAAAGTGATAATCATATTAGCAATACTGAAAAATAGGTAGCAGAATTTGGTAGGATTAAGCTTGGACTGTGGCACCACTGATGTAAGTTACAGAAGTTGGGCTATAACAGGCTTGAGAGCTTGTGATATCACCTGACTTGCAATACTTCTTCAGAGATTGGCTGCTGTGTAACAGAATGTGTATTTGTTTGTTTTCTCAAACAGATGTCAGTTGAGCTGTCAATGTTGTGGCTGAGGTGTTTGCAGCTGGCAACTGAATTCAGTTGCAAAACAAATTCCAGCTGCTGTAGGAACAATTTCAGATCTTGTTACATGAGCAAGAAATCAGAAACAAGAATACAATTATGAATCCAAGAACCGCATCAGGACAGAATGCAATACTGAAATCTGCTGTGGATACTTCCTCAATACTGAATTATTCAAACAAAATTCAGATTGCAGACTGCAGAATTTTGCTTCAAATTTCAGAGGTAAGTATATACAGCAGCACTAAATCGGACTAATTACTGATCTGCCGTAGCTACCATTAGTGGCAAGGATGCTCAGACTCTGGAATACTGATTCTAGGCTGATGAAACTCGCAGCATAGATCAAGAACCCGTTTTAAAATCTGTCACAGGTGCGCATTCACTTAGGATTAGCAATATTGTCTTACTTCAGCAAGAGTGGTCTTCTACAAACCAACGTTAACAGTAACTTTGGCTTCAATTACCTGTTTTAATCTCCATGTTTACCACTTTATATCTGCCAACTTCAGATTTCCAGGAGCATCAATGAAACCAAATTGTACTCAAGAATATGCATACAGAACTGAACAATAACTTCAGATTATAATTCTGTTGATAAATTTGCAGAATTTAGTAGCATTGTCACACCCTCAGAACATTGAGAACATACAAGAATTTACCAATATCTGAAGACAGCAGGAAACAAAGCAAGAAAGCCAATCAGAATACCAAGAACACTCAATGTTCACAACAGAATTCAAGAATGCTCAAGAATTTGGTGTGCAGTTGAGGCAAGCAATTGTTGCTGATGCAAACACAAGCCAATTGTTGCATGGATCTTCAGGAATACCGAGAATTCAAGATGGGGGCAGCTGCATTACTTGTGCTATGCAACAGTACTACTTCCCAATAAAGATTATCTTAAGAAAAATAAGAATATGATCAACAATCTCAGAATTAACCAAGGTTTCCCTATAACAGAAGGCTAAGTAAGAATTCTTTTTTTTTTTTTTTTTTGAATAGCCTAAATCTGAATCAGAATTGCAGCAAAAGTTAATGAAATTTGTTGATGCACAGGTGATCCAAATTCAGAATTATCAGAATAGAACGCATACCTCTCGGTCACAAGAATTGATCATACTTTTCCAAGAAGAAAATAATTTTCAAGAAAAGGGTGTTGAAATGTTCAGAATTGAGAATTTTTTGTGATTTCGGGAAAAAAGGTAAATATTTGGTAATCAAGACAATTTCAGGATCTGATGGAAGAAAATAAACTAATCTCTGATACAAATGTAATAGCCTAATTTAGACTAAAACATAACTAGTGGAGTAAGAAAAGAGAATAATAGAGAGAGAATAAGGAGAAGGGGCCCACGAAGTAGAGGGAAAAGAAAACAACAGAGAAAGGGAAATTAGGGAGTCTAACCGCACAAGAATAATAAGGAGCTCATACTCTTCATTAATCTTCTTCAATGTCATACACATTACAAGCACTAAGGCTATAAATAGCACAAGGTTCTATCTTAGCTAGTTTGGCCATTATAGTCCTTATGTCTGACATCTCTTTATTGTTGAAATACTACTCATCTACTAATATGGGATGGTCTACTAATGATATCATGTTTACATAATAGATCAATGTCATCGGAAAGTTGGGAGACTTTCAAGAGGGGGCGATCAATACCGAGTAATATCTTGTCAACATGTCACCTTCCATGGAAATTGGTCTCCAAACACCAAACAAGGTTTGGTCAGGTAAACCCTCTGATTATTCAATTTGCACATCTTTGATTGTCTCACTTATATTTATTCTAGCATTGACAAGCTTGAGCCATGAGCAAAAAGTGTATCTTTCTTGTCTATGCGCATTGTGTGAAAGTTTTCATGTTATGGTACCCAAGACCAGACAAGTCTCAATTCATAATCAACAAAGATGACAAATTTAACGAGACAGCCATGCTAAAATTCGCCAATTCTGAGAAATGGCAGATTGAATTTAAATGGGGAGAAGAAGAGGTTGTTAACCCAGTTGAAAAGGGTGAGAATCTTGCTTTTGCAAATCGAATCCAATGAAGTGAGTTTGCAAACACACAAAAATTGGAGGTTTCAATAGAAGCCCAGAAAAATCTAGACATGGTAGCTTATACCATGTTGGCTGAACATAGAGAACGACAGCTTATACATGTTGGCTGTAAGAAATTCGATGACACTTACAAGACACAGTTGCTAAGGGTATCACCCAAACGACAAGTATCGAATTTCTTAAAATTTTTCTTCTGTTGTGAGACATACTTTTGTTCATACTTTGTTGGCTTTGGTTGCTTTGCATGATCTTGAACTTTAGCAGCTCGATGTGAAAATTGCTATCTTACAAGGAGAATTAGATGAAAAGATATACATGTCACAATTCAAGGGGTCCAAAGTGAAAGGGAAATAAGAACATGTATGTAAGTTAGAAAATCCCTATATGGGTTAAAGCAATAATTGAGGCAATGGTACAAACTCTTTGATTTGTTGATGGGCAGAAACTATTTCACTTGAAATAAGTATGATCGATGTGTGTTTTTCAGAAAGCTTAGCTCATTTATTTTTTTGATGATTTATATTGATGATATAAATAATTCTTTATTTATCTGACATTAATTCTTTAAAATCTTAATTGAGTAAAGAATTTGAGAAGAAAGATTTGGGGAAGAGGAAAATTTGGTTGGAAGCCAATGCTTCAATCAATAGTTGCTCTATCCACCAATTAAGCCGTATGGCAAGAGCAAAGACCAGCAAAGAGTATATCTATTTGGCTGGACTATTGTGTGAAATTAGACTCAATCAAAGTAACATGCAGATTTTTTGTGACAGTTTAATTGCTTTGCATCTCGCCACAAAGCAGGTTAGTTGAAGAATGAAGCATGTGCGAGTTCAACATCATTTTCTCATGAATTGATTGTAGAAAAATGAAATTTCCTCAGTGAAAATTCACACAGCTGAGATTCTCGTAGATCTGCAGAGAAAGACTATTTTAAGAGAGAATTTCAAGTTTCCGTTGATTTGTTAGTCTTCATTCTATTGGATGATGCTTATAACTATGATTTTGTTAGAAATGTGGTGCATTGATGATCAGCACTTACTCTGGTCAAGTTGCCACAGATGAAGTAATTAATGCATTCAGTTGATGAATTTGTTTGATGCATTTAGTTCATTGCTTTCCCATGGGAGATTGTGAAGCAGTGATTGTTATCCATGGCAATTGTAAAGCAAATATGACAACTTGTTGACAAGAGAAATACCTTGAATTAAAGACTAAAGTTGAATGTGATTAATGTGCCTTGGAAACCTACATGTAATTATATAAATAGTATAATTCCTGTATCTACTTAAAGGGATGACTGCAGTTGCTTGTATACAGCTTGGACAAGGCAATTGGAAGAAATTCCCCACACTAGCCGAGTGAGTTAAGCCATACACACTATCAAGCACACTAGCCGGGTGCTAGGCAATCACAGCTAGCTGAGTGATAGCTTGATGCAGGAGAGTTTGATCGAGTTCATTTCATCTTCTAAGAACTTAAATTTCTAGCGATTTCATTAGTTATGCTCTTTTGACAAATAGTAAGCATCATCATTGTCTTTTTGCTCGCGGATGTAGCTCTCATCCCGATAATGAACCATGTAAATTTGATATCTCATGTATCTAAATTCTCGTCATTTATTCCATTGTTACTCATAATAGTCACATGATTGGCTCTACCCTTCGTTTCCATAGTGTAGAGGGTAGCATCCCTCTTTTCCTTGTGAAAACCTTGACTTTGCTGATTTGCTCCATTTCTGATTCTGGTTTTGTTTGTTTATTGATTCTTTGATGCACCTTGGCATCTCTAATTTAATATTTATATCGTTCTTATGAATCAAAGAAGTTATCCTCACCATCTTCCTCAATATGCAATACATCTCTTGCACAAAGTAGATGACGTAATGACGCCTATACAAATTGCCAGCATCCTGTACTAAGAGTACTAGCAGGCAGGGCAGACTTCAACAGTTCCCATTGATCATAACTAGGAAGCATGGACACCTCTTCCAGGACATCGTGATCCAGAAATTTTGCGTATAACTAAATATCTCCGGGTTTGATTGCTAATTTTGGATAAAATATTTACTGTTATTTGACCAATTTTATTCTCACACCTAAAAAACTAAGAATTTTAGCTAACATATTTCCAACTCACTGTATCCTAATTCATAGAAAAATAATGTGTTGCGTGTTAGTATCGTGTTGTATCTATGTCTATGCTTCTTAGTATCATACAAGGAAAAGCTCCATACTTAAATGCAGCTGTTTGAAAAAGGCTATTTATCTATAACCCATGAATCTTTTCTCAGTAATTTGCCTATTTCTTTAAACAATCAGCACCTAAATAGAAGTACAGTGTCACAATATCTCTGAATTTTTGAAAGTGAGCTAGAATGATCATCACTCTTCCTTTTGTCAAACTGGGAATAAAAGTTAAAAGTAAATCATGAATTTACCAATATTAGAAGATTTTTATCAGATAAAGTCACATTATTGCCAATGAATTCAGGGGGGGGGGGGGGGGAGCTTATCTCACATCCATTGATCAAAAAAGGACTTATCCACCATCCAGCATATCGATCATACCCAACGGAAAAGTTGGAAAATGAGAGAAACCCATGATCTTACCATCAAAGTTTCCATCAATGATACGACTGGAATCATTGTAGTTGTCCATTGATATGACAGCAATACTAGGCATAAAGTTGAGAACCTTTTCCGTAAATACAGTCTTCCCAGCACCAGAAGGACCAGCTACTCCAACTAATATTATTCCATCATTTTTCTGAGCAAGCAACTGGCATGCACGGATTACTACAAAGAAACCCTTCTCAAACGACAATAGATCATCAATGGGAACAATCTCATAGCGATCAGAGTCCTTTTTTTTAACCAATTGGACTTGATCTCTTAGGAGACCTGACCGCGGACGAGGCGACACGTCACTAGGTTTGGTTTCTTGTCCCATTTGAATATATCAGGCACACTGTAAACATCAAACATAAAAATATACAATGCATTTAGATTATAAACTACACATCACAAAAGAATTTTAGATCACAACCACCACCACAATAAAGCCTTACGTCCCATTAGGTACAGTCAACTATACAAATTCATTTTTGTTATTCCACTCAATTCAGTATAATATCCTCCAATATTACAAGTAATTTCAAATCTTTTTAATTACATCAATTCATATTTTCTTAGGTCTATCTCTTTCTTTCTTTTATTTAATCACTAACTCATATTTTCTCACGAGTGCTTCATCTAGCCTACATTTTTAATTATCTAAACCACATTAAATATCTTTCTCTTATCTAATCTTCCATAGCAAATTCTAAATGTTTACCGATTTCATCTTTCCTCATCGTATCGAATAGGGTGAGTCCACTCATCCATCCTAATATTTACAACTTTACAACACGTATTTTTTTTATATATTTTGTTGTTAGGTTGTTTTACATTTTTGAGTATAGATTGTCTAACAATTGTCTTATAAAATTTTCCTTTCAATTTCAGAGGTACATCTCAATTATGAAACACACCTGATGCAATTCTCTATTTAACCAATTTATATTAATCCTATGTGCCATATCATCATTTACATCTTTAGTTTTTTACACTATGGATTCAAGATAACTAAATCTATTGCTTTTAGGAATATGTTGATTAATGATTTCAATTTGTTCATTATTATGTTTGAAATCATTAAAATCACACTTTATATATTTAATTTTACTTCTACTTACCATTAGTCCTTTAAATTTAATATATAAAGTGTGATTTTAATGATTTCAAACATAATAATGAACAAATTGAAATCATTAATCAACATATTCCTAAAAGCAATAGATTTAGTTATCTTGAATCCTATTTACAAATAATATAGACTAAGGAACCTCATTCTAAACATCTCTTTACATGTTCATCCATAACTAAGGTAAATAAGTAAAGACTCAAAGTAGACCCACAATACACACCTATCTTAATATAAAATTCATTAATGTTTCCTCCTATAATTTGAACACTAGTAATTACGCCATATTGCATATCTATAATTATATGTATATATTTTTTACAAATAGTTTTCTTCTCTAATATCCACCATTAAATTTGTGTAGGCACTCAATCATAAGTCTTCTCTACATCAATAAAGACCATATGTGAATCTTTTCTTTCCTCCCCAAATTTCTCCATTAAATATCTCAACAAATATATATATAGCTTCTGTGATCGATCACCAAGGCATAAATCCAAATTGATTTTCAAACACATTCATTACTTGCCAAATTCTGTGTTCAATTATCCATTCGCAAATTTTCATGGTATGACTCAGTTCTTTAATGCCTCAATAATTTGTACAACATCGAATGCCTCCTTTATTTTTACAAATAAGAACTAAAATGCTATTCATTCATTCATCTAACATTTTCTTATTTCTTAAAATCATTTTAAATAAGTTAGTCAACCAATTTGCCCCACACTTTCCTACATATTTCAAAACTTCAATAGGTACTTCAAAGTTTATGAGATAGTTAGAGTCTTGGTTGCTGGATGCAGTTCATTAGATGTTCTAGATGGAGATTAAGAACAAATAATATCTATGCAAATCATTATCAATATTTCATTATCCTGAATTGTGAATCATACAGCTAATAAGTTTTATAAAAGCTACCAATGGCATTACTACTATATGTCGAAGAAGCTTATAAGATTCAAGCAAAAGCACATAATGTTATAATGGTTAAAAGGTACGTGGAGAATCACGTTTGTGTTACATCCACATGCATTGCACAAATTCATACATTCCTACTTTGTAAACCAGTCTCTACAAAAACAGAAAAAGGCCCTCAAATCTTACCATGCTACACCATTCACACCAAAATGAAGTCTCCTATTCTGACATGGGATACAACAAGGATAAACATGAAAGATCATGTATTAAGTACAAGCCTGGTGTATGCAAATATGAAAGCTACAAAAAACTTATTTCCAGACACCATCATTATTGTGTATTTCAAGTCTTGCATATTTCTTTGCTAAAAGGTCCCCTTAGTGGTTCCTATGTTGTCTCAAACCTGAGTATGAACTTCTTTGTTATGGTTTATTAAACGACGTATTGAGGTTGAAAAGCCTAAATATCTTTAAAATGTGTGAAGCACAACTCAAAGCCAAATCAAACAATTGGTTAAACTTCATAATTAAGATTATTTACTAAACTGAATTAATTAACTCAGTTTCTAAGGATTCATATGGACAAACTTCTGAATAGAATCGAACAGAAGGAATCAGATATGAGTGCTTTAATTCAGGTAGGAATGTCTACAAGGATGGCACAGCAATATCATGGACACAAGCCCATAACATTAATCTACATAAATAGGGGGGAAGAAGAATTACATTATAAAAGACAATTAAGGCTATGAATCCTAAATTATGGGTTATGAAAGTTATAAAGCCATCAAGAAATAGGAGAAATGGGCAATGGAAAAAACCGAAAAAGTAAAGCTCTCAGATCCCTTAAAGATAGGCAAATAACAAGGGCACTCCACTACTTACAAGTGACATCTATAAAAAAAGTCTAGAGACAATTTTATTCTGCATTAAATCAGAACAAAAACTTCATGATGCACAAATTTTTTAAAAAAAAATACACTTCCTTAGCTGGAAAATTCTCACTGATATAGCATGAAATAATTGAAACACGAATAATTTTAACCATCCAAGACTAAAATCCAAACGGAGATGAAGATGACAGAAGATCCCTAAAAAACACCAGGATGGTCATAATCATGTCAAGGTCAACAAAATTTTGTCATGATAGGCCAGGGACAGAATTATAGAACAATGTTAACCCATTTTATGATTTACATGAACATCTTGTGCTTATGCGAGTCAGCTACCACGATAATGCTAATATAATGTTTGCAAGTACAACAGAATCTGCTTTTTCAACAAACAGAACAATATGCATCCTATCAGCAGATTCAGCACATGTTTCTCATATCCCAATACACCACCTTGGGCCACTTTTTCAAGTGACAACTGACAACCACACTCACGCTTAGAAAATGCACACAATGTCTTTTTCCCCCCTGCTATACAAGGCAAAATTCTCTCTCTAATTGTTAAAATATCTTTTATGGAACCATAGAAAGTGACATGAATCCTATTAACCGGAATTGTTGGATCACACCAGCATGCTTTGTGGGTGCTCCTGTTGTTTAAAGTTTTTCACCATGCTTGCCTGAGGAAGGGCTCTAACATGGAGCATAAAAAAGGCAGATGATATAGAAGTGGAAACTCTTCCCAAATCAATCAACATAAGCACGATCTTCTTCTAAAATTTCATGATCGTGAATTTGAGTGTGACAATTAAACAGACCATCAAACGATGAAAGATGAAATTAAGAGAAGGTTTTCACCAAAAAAAAATCTTTGTAGCTTCAACAAGATCGATAAACTGGAGGCCGAAAATGCTCCCAACTAGCCCTAGATTAGTAAAACAAAGCCCTGCTCCCTTTTTGTCTTTTATCAGATTCATCTCACATGCAAGTGAATATTAGCTTTCTGTAATATATTTAGTAACCCAACGCACAACCAACATCGACAGAGTACCCTGATCCTTAATTAGAAAAGGGGGAAAGCATCCCAAAAGAAGCAAGTCAATAACAAAGTTAAAAAGGTTAGCATCCAAAAGAAAATATTTAAGAAAATGTAAATTATTCTATAAATCAATATAAATTGATGTCAGTCAAACAAACAGCACGAAGCAAGCAATAAATACCAGACATCCTTCATCAATTAAACAATAGAATCACCAGAATATCGTAAATCTTACATATAAAGAGAGAAGAAACAAGATAACTGAGACCATGTCAATGTCTATACAAGTCATAATGGACTTGCCTCTTATTGAACTACAAGATTTATAGGCTCCGCAGTCGCCAACACTGCTCTGTTCTTAAGAATTTAGGAAATTTTTAATTCAATTGAACCCTTTCGCCAAGAATGAGGAAGATATTGATGGCCCACCCACTTTTTACTCGAGGTAGGAAGAAGGAAGCAGAGGAGAAATTATATACGTACTCAGTAAGAGCACCTCAAATTCATACCGTAATTTTATTTAATTACATAGTTTTTTAAAAAAAAAAACTACATGATTAGTCATAAATATTACA
>JAODPA010071458.1:0-30850 GCA_025585075.1 Nepenthes mirabilis
TTTAATTCCGGAGCTCACAGGGACGGAGTGACATTTCTTTTAAAATCCGGAGTGCTTACAGGGTCGGAGTGCCTCATTGACGGAGTACACTTCTCTTCCTTAATCCGGAGTGCTTTAAGGGACGGAGTGCATAAAATCCGAAGTTCATTGAGTACGTATTTCATAAGCCGGAGTTTATTTCAAAATAGAGGGACGAAGCCTAAAATTCATTAAAGGCCGGAGTTCATTTTCGGAGCACAAAATTCCTTAATGGCCGGAGTTCATTTTCACAGTGGACGGAGTACAAAATTCATTAGAGGCCGGACTTCTCTTTTAATCAAAGGCTAAGTTTATTTCAAAACAGAAGGCGGAGTTCTTCGTATCAACAGGAATTCTTCTTCAAAACCGGAGTATATTAAAAGAGAACAGAGCATATTTAAAGCCGAAGTTCTTTTGGCCGGAGTTTTTCTTTTCCAGCTTGAACAGAATACTTTCTTAAACACAGAAAAGCCGGAGCTCTTCGGTTGTCAAGGCCGTAATCAAGTAATAACAGACAGGGCATTAATCAAAAACCGGAGCTCTTAAACCCAGAAATGATTTCAGCAGAATAGAAAATCATCATAAGTTCTTAAGTTATCAACATCAAAATTCATAATATCTATCAGGAAATCATCAACAGCATAAAATCCATCATTATGCATAACAGAGTTTCATTTTAAACATGCCTCTCAGATCAAGACGTCATAAAGCAGAAAAACATATTTCGTACAGAATATCATATAATTTTATAGCAATGTACATAAACATGAGCTTATAAAATAGGGGTGAATATCTTGCCTGAATTCTTTTCTACTTTACCTAAGCTTTCGGCCTCCTTCTTTACTGCAAATTTTCTAGTGGTGTATTTTTGTGATGTTCTTCGCCCCTATTTATAGCCCGCGAGAAGGTGGCCATTATTTATGATTTTTCCTATTTTCCGAGGTGATATAAATCGTCTTACATTTCCAAGAGGATTATTTATGGATTTCGTTTTCCAACGTGTCTCGGGAACCGCTGATATTCATTGCCGCTCCTTCCCAATATTATTCCTTACTGTGACCGGACCTCTTTTCTTTATCCGGAGTTCATTTACCAAGAGAAATCCGGACTTCATTTGCCTAACGAAATCCGGACTTCTTTCATTTTGGGAATCCGGACTGCAGTAAGGAAATCCGGATAGCAATTTCCTCAATGAAAAATTTCGGACTTCTTCATCTTTGGATTTCCGGTCAACGGGCGTTGACCGGTCCTGAGAATTAAAATTTCCTTATTCAAATTTTGGGTCGTTACAATATTTCCTTTTAACTTTTTTGAAATCAAAAACCCCTTGAAATATCTACTAAATTTGATGAATCGGATTCCTATGAATACAAAGTGGGATCTATTCCATCTGTAGATAGGGGTCTCTTGATGAATTTTCTTGGTTAGTGAATCATTCCAAGCTCAACACGAAAGGTCTTCTAAACAAGATTGGCAATGGATTTTCGCATAAACAGTTGGAATAAAAGAGTGCCACAATTCCCATTGTAACCCATTTCCGTGACATTGATTTTTCTTGTAGTATTGTTGTTCTTTTCCTTGTCTTCCCCCCATCTAGCAATTTTATGCATCAAATTTGAGTTAGATTGTAAAATTCTGCTTTAAGTGGTTGGGTGATGATACCTTTGCTAAACATTTATAACCTTCAGGAGGATAAGTATTTGAGAAACTGAACTTGCTATTAGGATTTCTGTAGGCTGTCTTTATCTCTTGGGACTTGTTGCAGCATTCATCTTGATCATTAAGAACTATAGAATAACAGTTCAACTCAACAGTTCATGAGATGACTTTGGTGCTACTAACATGATGACATGGACTGATTATTCTGATTTTGAATTTGAATTGATTTGAAAAACTATACATGATTCCTCTTATAGAGCTCTACACAAGAATAAGAAACTATCAATTAGCCTATAAGTTTGAGTAGCAATCAGTCTGGAGTATTTTCATTTATGCACTAAATATAAACAAATCTTCCAGCAGCTATTTTCGTTTATTAATGCAGAATATTTAGATTTTCCTGATCATCGCTTCTCCAATCTTCCAACTCAGCGTATCCTAGCAAATATCTTTATTTATTCACACAAGTCTTCCGGATTTTCTCTCAGCTAATCTTCCAGCTCAGCACATCTCCTGGTCATTCTTCCAACTCTCCCCCTCAAGCTTGCTTGAAGATATCTTCCATAGTCAGCTTGCCAATCAAACTTTGAAATCTTTTTCTGGTTGCCCTTGGTAAGTATGTTAGCAAATCTGACTTGCGATTGGAACAAATGGCAAAAAAATCAGTCCATTCTCGATTTTTTCCTTGATAAAATGCTTGTCTACTTCCACATATTTGTTTATGTCATAGAGGACTGGATTGTGAGGAATTAAATGGCAGATTTATTGTCACAATATACCTTTGTTGGTGAGTGGTTGAATGCCTTTATTTCTTCCAGTAGTTTTCTGAACCACATCACTTCACAATTCTTTGGGCTAGTGATCTAGAAGATGATCTTTTGTCAATAACATTTTTAGCCCAATCTGTATCAGTTTAGGTTTCTAATTGTAGTTACACGTACTTTTGGTATAACAATCCCTTTCCAAGAGTTCCTTTCAAGTTCTTTAGAATCCTTTAAGTAGTTTCAAAGTGTTCAGGTCCAGCATGATTTGACCTATCATCCTCATTGCAAAGGCTATGCCTAGGCATGTATGAGACAAAGAAATTAGTCTTTCAACAAGTCACTGATAGTGTTCCCTATTTACTAGTTCTTGACCTTGGTAGGTTGTAATTTCATGGAACTCAATTGGTGTTTTAGTATCTTTGTAGCCGAGTAGTCTTGTCACAAATATGTTCTCTTTAAATCTAGCAAAATCCACATTGAGGAAATATTTTAATGGACCAAGATCTTTGACTTCAAATCATTGGCAAGCTGGTTCTTCGATCTTATCAACTCAGCACTATCATTACTTGTCAAGATAATATTATCTACATAGACAATTGAGATCTCTCCGTAAGTGGCCATAGTAGATCAAATCCCCTAAGGCATTGCAAAGCTCTAGCTCCCCAGAGCAAAACGATAGTCAGCATGCTATTGTCGATGAACAAGTAGAAGTTAGCTTGGACACAAATCAAGAATTTAGGCCAACCTAAGCCTTTTCCTCACTATCATTGTTTTCTCACTTGATATTTTGTTTTCTATTCTTTTGTAATTTTACCATTTATTGAATGCTTGTAGAACATGTTATGGTCCACTCGGCTTTGACTAACTGTGATCCTCATAGTTGTCCAAAAGCATTCAAACCATGCTCTTAGATATTTTTTAGGACTGTATATGACTTCTTTAGACTATAAACTTTATCTTTACCATGCCTTCCATCGAAACCAGGTGGTAGACTGATAAATGCTTCTTCTAGGTCTTCATTCAATGATGCTTTTTTTTTTAATATCGAACTATTACAAGGGCCCATTTAAATTCATTGCCAAAGAATGTGACACATATGGATTTTATTTTGGGTAGTGAGCAAAGGTTTTTTGGTAATATATTCTGTAGGTCAGTGTAAAACCTTTTGCTAAGAGTGTTGCCTTATATCTCTCCATGCTACCATCAATCATAAATTTAATGGTAAATACTCAATTACACCCTACTTTCCCCTTATCATGGTAAATTCTCCCTTTCACATCTTACTTCGTTTAAGCGCATACATCTCTGCAATGATTAGTCTAGTATTGGAATGGTAGACAAATCTTTGGCCTTCTGATTCCTTCCTTCCCACTTGTAAACCAAAAAACTCATTATTTGATTGTAGTATTTCTCCCCCCTATCCATGATTATTCAATGTTTGGCAAAGGTTGACTAATGGTGTCTTTATTTCCGGTATCTTTAACATACAAATGAAATTTCGAATCCATAGTGATAGGTTTGGCCCAATTTGAGAGCGTGATTTCATAACACTCATTCAGAATTGGGCTACGGTTCAATTCGTCCAAACGGCCCAAACGCAGCAATGGATTTGACGGCCCAGTTCCATCGTTTCCCTTTTATTTAACCGGTGCAGATAAAACTCTGTGACCGGTCAGAACGGCGCTGCCAACTATCTTCTCTTATCCGAGCGAATTCATTAATTGTTCCCAATAGATAATGACGATTTAACCACTCTCCAATTTTATAAATAACCCCACCCTCAATAAGTGAAGGGAGAGGTCTCATGAGAAACAAAAAGACTCATTTCTTCCTAAGCGCATTTCCCGCTGTCTAAAAAAGGCGTCCCCCATCCTTAAATCTTCCACAAACTCATTCACTTGATTTAGCATCCTTCTCCTTTCTTCATTTTTATAGAAAGGTCACTAACTTAAGCGTCGGAGGATATATAGGGGAGGGAGTCTCGTGTATCATTTTACCTCATTTTTTGTTGTGTTGTGCAGGTTTTAGATTCAAGAATACTTAGACCGGACTAGATTAATCCTATCAAAAGGATCCGATTCTTATGTTTCTAATCCGAACATAAATCTGGACTCGAGTGGCAACATTGGTGTCATTTGTGGAAACGAGATTAAAAGTCATCTGCTGTTACTAAAATAAAAAATGGTTAACACCAAGACTCATGTAAATGTCCTTACCAGGGAGATCATCGCCCCTAGCAATGAGCCCCTCGTAGGTGGCCATGGGGAGAACCAACAGGCCATCTTCATACGTGAAATCAATGCTTGGATAGACAATATATCCGAGATGCTCCAAACCCTCTGCGCACAAAGGAATCATCAAAGGCAAGGGGCTCCTTCTTCGATGGCCTGCACACCAACTTCAAAGAGAAGAAATCACAAGAGGAAACACCCAGCTAGAAGAACCCACTAGCTGGAAGACCGGGTGTGGTGGCCTCAAGTGACGGGGAACAATCGTGGTTGGAGGGTCGACTGGGCCCTAGATCTCAGGATGAGAGCTCGAAGTGACAAAATCGTCGTTACTCCCTTGACGATTGTAGGCCTCTAGAGCAGGAAGGAGCCTCTTGTAACATTCAACCAACGAGTAGAAGCAGCCACCCTTCCCAACACTAAGGGAATAACCATACAGAGTTGAGGACATACCTCAACGTAAAGAGATCTACTGCTGATCCTCAAGTGGAGAATAAAGTGAAAAAAATTTGGCAGCACATGTTTGGAGGGAATGATGAAGGCCTCTCGGCGGACTTCAGGAGATCCCCATTCACAATAGAGATCAGAACAAGGTCGCTCCCTCGCAAGTTTAAGATACCGACTCTGGATACTTACGATGGAAGTACTGATCACATTGATCATTTAGATCACTTCCATACGCTCTTAAGTTTCCAGGGCCTAGATTCGACAATGATGTGCCAATGTTTCCCCTTGACTCTCAAGGAGGACGCCAGAATCTAGTTTTACTGATTGCCACCAAATTCGATCCAATCGTTTTGTGAATTGGCCGACAATTTCCTTTCCCAATTTGCTTCCAGCAGAAGAAAGGAAAAACAGTCATGGCACCTTGCTCACATTAAGCAAGGACCTAATGAGGATTTGAAGAGTTTTCTATCTCGATTCACTACCGAGGCCAGGCAAATACCAATGCTAACGGATGAAGTCAAGCTCAACGCCTTCATATCCACTTTAGAGGGGGTAACTTTTTCAAGCACCTCGTCCACAAAAAACCTCAGACCTTCCAAGAGGGTTGACCGATTGGCAAAAGTTGTAGCAATGAGGGACCAGTAAATGTGGAACATGTGTGAAGTCATCAACACTCCCATCATTGATTATTTCGAATGAAAAATGTTATCAATAAATGACGCAGAAAATTGGATGACATTGTATATAAGATACCTGATAGATGGTACATTACCGGAGGATCCTAAACTGACCAAGCATATAAAAAGAACCGCAGGATGGTATACCATCATGGAGGGGAGGTTATACCGCCGTGGATACTCCACTCCTTATCCGCGGTGTCTCACACCAGAAGAGGCTAACTATACCCTGGGGGAAGTGCGTCTAGGCATCTGTGGGTTTCATATTGGATGAAAGAATTTGGCCTTCAAAATCATACGTCAAGGTTTTTATTGGCCCACTATGAAAAGCGATGCTATGGATTTTGTGTGAAATGCGACAGCTGTTAGATTCACGGGAATTTCTCCAATCAGCCTCTTACAGAGCTTCAAGGTTTACAAGTACCATGGCCATTTGCACAGTGGAGGCTTGATATTCTCGGACTCTTACCTATTGTGTCTAGGCAAAGAAAGTTTGTGATTGTTAGAATTGATTAGTTTACCAAATTGGTTGAAGCCTCTCCACTATCCAAGATAATAGAACAAAATGCCGCCGAATTTGTCCGACAAAGCATAGTATGCCGATTTGGAGTTCCAGAAGTCATAGTAACTAATAATGGAACCCAGTTCACTGGTAAGCAATTTACTATATACTGTGCGAGTTTAAAAATAAGATTTGCGCACACCATCGTTGCTTATTCTCAAGTCAACGGACAAGTAGAAATCACCAACTATGCATTATTATATGAGTTAAAAACAAAACAGGAGGCCACAGGGGGCTCTTGGGTAAATGAATTACCATCCGTACTTTGGTCATATAGAACGATACCTAGAGAACCTACACATGAAACACCCTTTAGCCTTTGTTATGGTACCGATACAGTCATCCCAGTAGAAATAGGACTGCCCAGCCTACGGGTTAAATGCTTTGATCCACTTAGCAACTCTCAAAGGCTCAGAAAACATCTTGATTTACTTAAAGAAGCCCGGGATGCAGCAAGCCTTCGGACCACAGTTTACCAGCAGCGAATTGGGCGTTATTATGGCAAGAGAGTAAAAGCCAAACAGTTTGAGGTAGGAGATTTAGCCTTGAGGAGTATAGAGGCAATGGGGCGTACAAGTTACAAACTCAGAACGGTAAACTCGTTCCTTGAACGTGGAACGTTGCTCATCTCAAGAAGTATTACCAATAGATTTAAAATGCAATTGGTATGTAACTGGCCCAGGTAATGTCAACATGCATCATTTGACTGCTTGTATCATTTGTATCATATATTACGTTTAATTAATGAAATAATTTTTCATTCATTTCTTCTTTATTAACTACACGTGTATGCTTGCTTTTCATTTCACAAAATTCCACTACCTATACTATGCCTAAGTCAAGTGAAGTCTTTCTTCGCCAATTTCTTGAGCCGTCTCATGACGGTCAAAAAACCTCGGTCACTTCCTCAAACAGTCTGGACGATGATAGATTTTAAAACTCGATCACGACACCGAGCGACTTACGTAAGGCCAAATATTAAAAACTTAAGGGGCTTCAAATGTCATGCACGCAAAAACCTCCTCCCAATGGAGAAAACATCATCAGTCAGCCATGGTCATAAAATTGAGGTCTAACATGCTAAAGCAATAATGATCTCTTATTGTGCCGAATGCTAATAGTTTAAGCGTGGACGATGACCTGGGCACTAATGCCTAAATGATATGAACATAGATAAGGAGAAAATAGAGATATAGGAAAGAAATTCAATACATATAATATGTTGACAACCACAAATTGATTACATTTCAAAAGAAAAGAGAAGATTTCTTAAAGCCTTGATGGAGACCAAGATGTTCCTGGCAAAGACGATGAAAGTGCTTCATCCTCTTTGGGACAGCCTAGTACTTTTGACTGTTGCAGGGCGTTTGAATTCCTTGGATGAAGTATTGACAGCGGAAATTTCGGAATTACCAGCTTTATTATGCGTCTGCAAAGACCAATACCATCCCAGTACTTGATATTCAATGCTTACTTAATATCGTCGGCCTTAATTGATGTCCTTAGTTCATCCTCGAGCTGAAGGTTCTGATCTCGGAGATGAGCGTATTTTTGCTTATGTTCCTTAAGTAAATCCTCAAGAGAAGAAACTTTGGCTTTGGTTTCAGAAAGCTCTTGCACAAGTCTGGAGGCCCACTCTTCTGCCGCCGTAAACTTCTCCTATTTGACATAAGTCCAAGTTAGGTGGTCCGCAGTTGATGTAAATTGGCGTGCTAATTCATGCAACTGCAAGAAAGAAATGAGCTAGTTTTAAAAAAAAGAAAAATAAAAAAAAAAGAATGATGCTTGTCCAATACCTTAGCAAAAGTGAGCTCTCCGAAGACAAACCCGCCAGATGATGCCCCACGGACCTCGGACTCTAGACCCTCAGAACAAAGCACCTCAGCTTGAGTTTGGACTTCTGACACAGGAGGTTGGGTCTTGGCTAACGTATGTCGGCCGCTTCTATGGATCTCTCTGCTTGAACATCCATATGTATCTTGGACCCAAGAGGCTGAATCTCGGAAGGCATCTCGGTTATTTCAATATTCGTGATAATCCAATCCTCGGGCTCAAGGGGCTCGGAATGTAACATTTCAACCGCCCCCATAGCCATTTTGATCTCTTTCTCTTTTCGGATTTCATGCTCAAAGACCTCGGATAGATGCCCCTCGGCTATTTCAACTATCACAGCCTCAGTTATTTCCTCGATTTGGTCTATGTCCGAGATAGGAAGTTCAATAGGCTCACCACCTCTTGAAGATCCGACCGATAAGGATGGGAGGGCATAAGCCACCCTTCTTAAAGACTTCTTCGCTCTCTTCAGTCTTTCAATGGCCGCACGCTATTCATCAAAGAAAGACTCAGGTGTAGGCACCTGTGGTCTGGAGACATCTCCAGGAGTGTTACTAATGTGCAGCATTTTTTGTTTTCTTTTCGGTCTCCTTTTCGGTAAAGGAGACACCGCTACCCCTTCTAAGCAGGGTTCCCATGTCACCCGCATAAAAGCCTCAGCTGACAGCCAACGATTCTTCTTATTGAGGTGAAAGGTGTCGGCATGTGCTTGAATTAACACAGTTAATTGTTCTACTGATGTTTTCTCATCGGTTGACGGCTCGATAGTAAGAGATTCTTGTACGTTATCCCATTTATTCGAAATATCACATTTTGAAGGCACAGCTAAGAAAAAGAACCTATCTTTCCACCTATTTGTTGAGTCAGGTTTTCCCTGCTCAAATTAAACTCTGGACGATGGGCAAGCCAAATCCAATCCGACTCTTGGTGGAATCGAAATATCACGTTCATAGCAATAGCATCTAATTCGAGGCTGTGGTGGAGAGGAAAAACACACAAGGAAATCAGATAACGTACCGCGTTTGGTTGTAGATGCGCGACTGGGACCCCTAGTGCCACAAGAATCCGATGAAGCTCTGGCGCCAATGGAAAGTGAAGACTTCCCTTTAAGTGGGTCTCGTAGACGATAATAAATCTATCGAGTGGAGAGCAAGCCTTATCATCCTTAACTGGTAGCAAATGCACTGTGGATGAAGGTATTCTATACCAAACATGCAGACACTCCGCATCTTTAGAGGTAAGAATGGACTTGATATCAGCAACTTCAGGCGCCATGAGAAAGACTTTTGAAGAAGAAGAAATGGTGAATGGGATTTAGAATGTGACTAAATAAGGCTAGGCAAAATGGTCCCTTGGGAAAAATTTGAAAGTCGCACTAATAACGCCGTGACACGTGTTAAAGCCTGTAGTAATGACTGACGTCGGTAATTATAACTGGTGCGGTGATTGAGGAAAATGGTTCAAGTTTCAAAGCTAGCATTTAATGCCTTTTTCCAGCGAGGCATGCGCGAGACAAGACATCTGAAGGATTGAAAAGACTCCTTTAAATGGCCGACATCACCCATTGGACATACCGGGCAGGTTGAAATACAAGCCTCCTTATAAGGGGGGCTAGTGATGGGTCTGGCCCAATTTGAAAGCCTAATTTCATAACACCTATTTGGAATCGGGCTATGATTCAATGCGTCCAAACGGCTCAAACCCAACAATGGATTTGACGGCCCAGTTCCATCGTTTTCTTTTTATTTAACCGGTACAAATAAAACTCCGTAACTGGTTGAAACGGCACTACCAACTACCTTCTCCTATCCAAGCAGTTTCATTAACTGTTCCCAATGGATAATGACGATTTAACCACTCTCCAATTTTATAAATAACCCCACCCTCAAGAAGAGGGGGGAGAGGTCTCATGAGAAAGAAAAAGATGCATTTCTTCCTAAGTGCACTTCCCTCTGTCCAAAAAGGCATTCCCCATCCTTAAATCTTCCACATACTCATTAACATAATGATCTAACATCCTCCTCCTTTCTTTATTTTTATAGAAAGGTCACTGATTTGAACGTCAAAGGATATATTAGGGAGTGAGTCCCATGTATCCTTTTACTTCATTTTTTGTTGTGTTATGTAGGTTCTAGATTCAAGAATACTTAGACCAGACCAGATCAATCTTATCCGATTCTTCTATTTCTAATCCAAACATAAATCTGGACCTAAGTTGCAACACATAGTAGGGCTAGGAAGTGAATTAGTAACTTTAAGAATTGTCTTCATTTATTTTGTCTCCCCGGGAGAGAATTTTTTCCAAAGGAATGTTGATTTTTCAAAATTTTACATCCATTATACCCCAGGAGAGAACACAAAACTCTTTAAACTGTTTTTCCACATAAAAAATTTTCACTGATCAAATAAACACAACATAAGCATGTGTCTTCATCAATAAAGGTCACAAACCACCTTTTCTCGGATAAAGTTCTATTTTGTGAAGTGCCCAAATTTCAATATGAATCATATGGAATGGTTTTAATGCATGACAGGGTTTTGAAATGTGAGTTGTACAATGACTTTTTGTTAAAACACAACTTCTACATTGAAACTATGAATAATTTAAATTCTTAAATAAGGTAGGAAACAAATTTTGAAACGTAGGTACTATGATGACTTTTTGTTAAAGCACAACTTTCACATTGAAATGACAAACAATCCAAATTCTTAAATAAAGTATAAAACAAATTTTTAAGATATGGAAAATTAGGGTGTTCTAGTTTAAGATGCCAAAGTATAATTTGATCACAACTGACATTAAACTCATACCACAAAAGTTGTGAGTCTTGTTATTACCGAAAAGGTCTAGAATGGAGCAACTAGGGTTATGCAATGGGAATTGAAGGTGGCAAGGGTTATATAGGGAGTAAGAATTGTTTTGGCTTTGATATTGTATGGAAAGATTACTTGGATTCCGAATTTGAATTAATTTGAAAAAACACTACACATGATTCCTCTTACAGGGCTATATACAAGAATAGCAAACTATCAATTAGCCAAAAAATCCTCCTAACAATCAGCTTTGAATGTTTTCATTTATTCACTAAATATACACATAAATCTTTTAAAAAATATCTTAGATGTTCATCTTTCAGATCTTCTCTCAGACAATCTTCCAATTCAGCACATCTCAGCAAACATCTTCATTTATTCATATATATCTTCCCGATAATTTCTCGGCAAATCTTTCCACTCAGCACATACTTCCAATCATTCTTCCAACACAAATGTGGGTGAATATTCTAATGCCCTTTTTGTATCTTCCATTTAAATTTCATTAACCTAACATTTACCATGATAAATTTGATAAAATTATGATGAACTGGCTTAAAATTATTGGTTTCTTTAACATCAACAAGACATTAGAATTTTCCAAACCAACAAACACATTGATGTGAAGACTTAACTAGCTAATAGGGAGGATTCTTCTGTATTTTTGGTGATGCTGATCAGAAACTTAAGCGTACCATTTTGCAATAATTTGCTTTCCTTACCATGATATCAGACTACGTTAGTGCATGCACGTAAATTTTTCCCACTGGCTTGAGAAGGAAGATGATGTAGCACACATTGGATTGAAGAGGCAGTTGGCAGAGAAAAACATTAGCAGTTTGCCTAATAACCATTGTTGTAAAACTCCCAAAGTTGATTACAATTATCATCATTGGAAGCTAAAATCTTCAATCCGTCTAGTGTGAGAAGGTAGAGAAAAACGTAATGTTTTCTTATTGCAATATCATTTTCCATTCTAGTACTTTATTTTCTTGTTCTCGTATGCTAAATTTTCTCTGTGTTGGATTTTGTTCATAGTTATAAGGATGAAACTTGAAAAAAAAACTCCACTGACAATTTTATTTGGTTGAGTAAAGGAAAGCCATAGAAAGAAAGAAGCTATAAGGAAGAAGTTCTAGGTAGGTCTATATATCTTACTGTGCTTAGTTCTTTAATTTCTAGACTTGATTGGAAGTCTTATTTTTTCTCACTTCTATGTGGATTTTAAGCATTGAAGTTCAGAATTTGCCTCACATATTTGGACCAAGTGTTATTATCTTATTTGAAGATTGAACTAATTAACAAGGAATTTTCTATTGCTAGAAAATGTTGGTGAAATACGTATTTGCCTCCCTTTGTGAGTTTTCTTATTGCCATAGCATTTTATAACCAACTTCTTTATTTTCTTGTGTTCTTATGATAATTTGACTTTGATGGTTGGATTTGGTTCAATGTTGTGAGGATGCAAATTTGGAAAACTCGGCTGACACTCCTATTCGGTCAAGTCATTGATGCAAATATCGGCCAATACGATATATATTGGCCTATGTATCGCAATTGAGGTCCCTAGATACCATCGTAATATGTTTCCGTATCGTTTAATACAATTGATATATCAATCAATATGACTCTCTCAACTTATAATTTTCATAAGTTTTTTTTTCCATCAAATATATTCAATACTGATATTTATTGTCTGATATATTCGATACTAATATAATTATGGCCAATATTTAATACCGATATTTACATCCAAAAGTCAAGTAAAAGAAAGCCATAGAGTATAAGCTGAAAGGAGAAAGATCTAGGCAGGTATTTTGTAGTTGTTCTTTTGATGCTGACATGATGGAAGTCTTATTTTTCTTTCTTTCTTTTGGTGATGTTGAGCATGAAGGAGCATAGACTTGCAAATCATTTTTTTTTTCCTCTTGATGTGAAGACAAAACTATCTAATAGATGGAATCTTCTATATATTAGGTGATGTTGAAGGAACACTTAATTTGCAAACTTACGGTAAATTGGTCTACATACTGTGATATCTGTAGATCAATGAATTTTTTTCTTAATTACCTGCCATTTAGTGATGGGAGATGGTAAGGAATTTGTTTTATTGAAAAGACAATTGATAGTGAAAAAGATTAGCAATATGGCCAAGAACACATTTTTGTCAAAATCCCAAAGATGATCATCGCTATTATTATTGGCAGCTAAAATTATCAATCCACTAAGAAGGTAGAGAGAGAATCAATTGCTTATAACAAATGAGAAGATAGAAGTATGTTTCTCTATTGCATATCATTTATGTTCCACTTCTTTATTCCTTGTTCTGTTGAGCTAATTAGACTTTGGGGATTGGATTTTTCTAATTGTTATAAGGATGAAAAAAAAAAAATCTCCGCCAACACTCCAATTTGGTCAAGTAAAAGCAAGCCATAGAGAGATAAAGCTGTAAGGAAGAAGATATAGCCATGGCTGTATTTTATTTCTATTGTTAGTTGTATGATGCTCAAACTTACTTGGAAGCGTTATTTTTCTAACCCAGTATGTAGATTTTGAATATTAAAGTTCAAAATTTGCCTCATAAATTAGGACGGTGTTACCTTATGATGTGAGAACTGAACTAGTTATTAGTGAGGTATCTTTTATATCTTCAGTGATGATGGTGAAAACCTAATTCCCCCACTTTGTGGTAAATTGCTTTCCTTATTTCAATCTCAAATTACCCACCGTTTTGTGAATTAAAATGATGGGGTCGTTGTTGGATTGAAGAGGCATCTTGCAACAGAGAACATTAAGAGCTTACCAAGAAACCATTGTTGTCAAAATCCTAAAGAAGACCATAGCTCTTATCATTTGAAGCTAAAATCATCAATTCACATAGAAACTTGCTCATTAGAAGCTAAAATGATTGCTAATTTGCCTTTGGGGTTTGGATTTTACTATTGTTATATGGATGGAAACTTAGAAAAACAACTCTGCTAAATACTCCTATTTGGTCAGTTAACGCAAGGCATAAAAGAGAAGCTCTAAGGAGTAAGATATAGGTTAGTATATATTTTATCACTGTACTCAATAGTTTAATGTTTAGACTTGATTGGAAGTCTTAATTTTTTGACTTCTACAGAATTTGATGTTAAAGTTAAGAAATTGCCTCACAAATCAGGAATCGATGTTATCTTATGATGTGAAGAGTGAACTAGCTAATAATGAGGAGTTTTCTATATATTCGATGATCTTGGTGAAAAACTTAATTTGCACCACTTTACGATAAAATGATTTTCTTACTGCTATATTGGATTGTGCCTTATGTGTGTGCCTCTAATTACCTGTCATATTGGGATGGGAGGTGATGGGGCACATGCTGGATGAAGGAGATAGCTGGCATTGAAAATGATTGGCAATTTGGTCAAGCACCAATTGTTGTTTAAATTCCAAGATGATAATAGACATCATCATTGGAAGCTAAAATTATCAATCTAACTAGTGTGAGCCGGTAGAAGGATTGCCATTTCATTTTATTGTCCATCCATACTTTATTTTCATGTTCCCTTATGCTAATTGGACTTTAGTGGTTCAATTTTTTCTCAATGTTTTTAATCCAAGATGTTTATTCAAACATTAATTGGAAAAACAACTGTCTAAACAGTAGAGGTGGAACAAGTTAATATTTTTGTTCCAAAATTACTAAAATGGATTAAAATTACAATAAATATGAAAACTTAAAAAAGTTGTCAGCCCTGTTTGGTTGAGTGAAAATAGAAAGGTTGTGTGGAGGAATATTATGTTACATATGGATGAAAATATCATATTGGTATCGATCGCAGTTACATCGATATTAGATATATTTGATAATATATATCAGTATTTGATATATCGGACAGAAAAACAGTTAAAAAATCATAAGCTAACTGGGTAATATTGGCCGCACCAGCCGATATAGAAATATATTGTGATATTATATTTGTATCAGGAAATATGAGTATTGTGAACTCCAATACCAATACATATATGCTGATACATATTGTATCTGTTAATATTTCTATCGATGATGTTACCTCATGATGTTAAAATTGAACTAGCTAATAGTGAGGAATGTTCATATCATTGGTGATGTTGATGAAATACTTAATTTGCACCCGTTTGTGGTAAATTGATATGCTCGCTGTGATATCTGACTATATCAATGCATGGACCTTTGATTTTCTTGCCGTTTTGAGAAGGGGGATGATGCGGTACTTGTTTGATTGAGAGACAACTTGCAACGAAGAAAGTTAGTAGTTTGGTCGAGAAGCCATTGTTATGAAAATCCTTGAGATGATCATGACTATCATCATTGGAAGTTAAAATCATCAATACACCTAGTGTGAGAAGTAGAATTGCCATATCATTTTATGTTCCATATTTTCTTCTTCTCTTATGCTGTGATTTACTTCTAGTGTTGATTGCATTTGTTCTTTATGTTTCCTTCACTCGGGGAGACATCAATGCATTTCATGGTACCTATTCCCAATATACATAAAAGAAGAACGACTGGTCTAATATGCCACCTCTCTAATCCATTCATTGATTTATGTTGAACATTTTTTGCTGAAGAGTGGATGGACATGCATTTTCCTCTACATTACATATTGTGGATGACATGATTGTGTGTTTGATTGAAATAAAACTTTTCTTTTCAAAATGAAATTGGTGAAGTAAATTAAGAACTACTTACCAAATTCATTAATGAGATTAAGATCTTATGTCGGGCTAAGTGTTGTATTTTGCATTGTACAAAATACATATGCTTGAGAACTTGAGAGGAGATGCAAGTGAACTGTGCATCATGATCTGCTTACTTTCTAGTTTGAGTCTTGCATTACCTTTCTATGAACTCATTAGAAATTTTACAATTGTAACATGGCTCTATTGGTACTTATATTGATCCCTTTGCCCTGTATCATTTGCAAAACTTGTTCAAGAATGATATTTATACTTAAGAGTGGTATAAGTTGAAATTGTACAAATTATCACATAATGTTGAAAAGTTACTATGATATAAGAGTAATTTCAACTATGGCAATGTTGGAGTATTGGAACCCAAGGTGGCCCTTATCAAAAGGGGGTTGTTGAAGACATTCGTCTAAGGGGACCAAAACTCAGCTCTAGTCAATGTTGGAGTATTGGAACCCAAGCCTCTCCAAGTCTGAGTTGTCGTTTGTTTCACCAATATGGTAGAGACTCAGTATTTACAAAGTAAATACCCAGATCAAGAGAAGGTGTCCTGAAAAAGACGCTATTGTATTTAGTTATAATGACTGTAGTCAATTAAGTTGCCCTCATTCGATACTCTCCTTGTAAAATTATTCATTTCAAATGAGGCAAATGACTAGCATTTGAAAAGAGTCTTTATGGATAATAGAAGTTCTCGGAATATTTTGTATTTAAATGCCTTCACTCAACTAGGACTAACTAAGTGATTAAACCGACACAAGGCCCATTTTACAGCCTCAATAACTAATCAGTCTGAATGGAAGGACTAATAGACCTCAAGGTCATACTCGGGACTTACTCAAGGATAGCTTTGTGACTACTAACTTTCCCGGTCCCAAAGTTACGCTGGGCTTCGAACACCTTATAGGGCGAAAGAAATGTGCTTTCCCAAGCCATTTATCATTTACTTCTACTTTATTTATTTTCTTTTCTCATATGCTAATTGTGCTTTTACATTGCACTTTGCCCAAAGTTATAACTTATAAGGATACAAAATTGAAAATCTCAATTGAGACTTCTACAAGATATTGAGAAAAGTTGTAAGGTGGAAGATTTAGGCATATGTGTATTTTATTTTTGTAGCTAGTAGTTATTTTTGTTGATGTGTGGCCTTGTCTTATTTTTCTCTCTTGTATGCAAATTCGTAGCATCAAACTTCAGATTGGCCTCATAAATTAGGAAGTGGTGTTACGTTCATAACACCTACTCATGCTATTCAATTGCAAAAAGTTGTAACAGGGTTAGAAACACATACTGTGATTTTTACTATGTAGTCTCAGTGGTTTGCATATATCTTACTGTTGTCCTCAATTCATGCTTAGTTTTATGTGAGGAAACTAGCAACCCCATTTGTCTCACATGAAGAACTGAAGTAAGTTTCAATTGAGCATCAGGAGAGATGTAGTTTCTACAAAATTCTGCTTTGCATGTAAATGATAGGAGCCATTTTCTCCTCCATTCGTCATATTTTTTGCATCTTGTACTATCTAATTCCAACGCCTTTTAAGTACAGAATAGTAATGACTATCTTATGCAGGGGATGTCCAATTAACTTAGCCAAGGCCTAAGGAACTTTAGTTTGAAATTGCAAAATGCTGGTTAGGAATGGGTGAAATGTTCAGTACAGCTTGAGGAAGAAATGATGGCTAAAATGCCCAAGTCTAAGGATTGTCCGTTCAATAGGTAGATATTCATTTTGATAGGGTTCATTGTTGAGATAAGTTGGCCCTTCCATATTCATTGCGTGATGCTCTGCTTTTCTAGCATTTCTCGGAAGTGTTCCTAAGCCACTAGAATTCTGGATTAGTAACCTAGATAAATGATTGTGAGGAATATAATTTGAAATTTTTAGTAGCAATTATAATCTCAATTGTTCATCTGTGCATATTGAACTCTATGATAATGGCCAACAAGAATACAAAATTTTCTTCTATCGTTTCTAAAGAATTCGGTTCTTAGGTGTACGAAAGCTTAATTCCTTTTTTCCACGCTCTTTTCAGATGCTGATGGGTGGCATGTTCTTCTATTTGGTAAAATCATGCACATTTGACCGAGTAAATTAGTGGTAATATTATCTCATTGAACCTAAAAAAACATATCCTTTTCAAACATCACTGAGTATGCCCATCATTGGTGATATCTTTATTGAGATTCAGCAGAAGGAACACAAAAAAATTTCAAAACTCAGGGTTGAACCTTTAAATAAACATTAGAGTCCACTTATGGTGAGAATTGTTAGAATTCAATACGACTTCACCTAAATTGAATATTAACTTTTCAAATATTTGTAGATTTTTTTAATGACTATTTTAGGCTGCTGCACAACAAAATCAAGGATTTTGCTCTGCTGTGTAAAAAAAGCAAGTTACCCTGACTCAAGAATTTCATTTTTTAGTGAATAAGAGGGTGTTGCCACTGACAGCTAATTTTGTGTAACTTTGTGATGAGGTGGTACAATTACCCTTGATTATTTACTTTTAGAGTTTTTTTTTCCCAGATATTGGTTTAATACAATTGGCCATAATTGTAGCTTTCTTCAGCCTGCATGGATTTGCAATACTTTCCATATCCTTAGACCTTTAATTATGTTCTGCTGTAATTTTTTTCCCGGTGATGTTATTCCATATCTTAAGTAGGTATACATTGAAACTACCCAACGGGTTTGTTCAGTAGAAGGTGAAGAGCTGAGACTTCAGAGAGTTTGAGGAAGAAGAGGAAGTGATGATGAAAATGCTTAAGGCCTCACACCATCAAATAGAATGGTATTCTTTTTGTGGTTCACTCAGATATTGAGGTTGATCATCCAACCAGTTTATCCATTTGTGATGTTCATTACTATGACTCCTCCTTTTGGTATTGTTGTCTTTTTTTTTCTATCTTTTGCTGATTCTAGAGGCTCAACTTTATTTGCATTGCCCTATAGCACACCTCAGTCACTAACATTCTACTTAGTTACATCATAAATGGATGATTAAGGTAAATATAGTTTCATAGTTCTGCAACATGGATGGCAAAATTATTCTCACTTGTTGAGGAATTTTCATATGAAGACTGACAAGAATTAGCATGAGTGCTTGAGTACCTTTGGCCACTTCAGCAAAATATAGTAGCATGGTATGAATAAGCTAATTCTTTCTTTTTCCCATCCCCATCCATTCTTGCATTATAGGATTATGTAACATTCATTTTTGGATTTTCATATTTGAAAGGAACACATCACTGAAACATCAACCCACTAAACCTAGAAATCACCTCCTCTAACATCGGTGAGGGCACACCCATCTAAGGTGCAAAGTCCATGGTTGAGCAGGAGGAACTTTAGAAAATTTCATATTCAAGGTTCTTCTAGTTAATAAAAAGGGGGAATTCTAGTTATGGTAATGAGAGTTAGCCAGCAATCAATATTTCTCTCATTTGTCTGCCTCTTTTGGAATGCGACATGTCAAGTTTTTTAGACTTTTGAAAGTGATGGAGATTTAAGGTTGTTTGCAATTACAAAAATTAAGTTTCTACATCTCAAAGAATTTCATTTTGCATCTGACAAAATGATAGTACCACCACTTGCTAATAGCATGGATTTTTTTTTTTGGGGCGAGATAAAATGATAAGTATTGATTGCCTTTTATTCCTTAAATATTATATTTATAATTGAAATGTGAAAGAGGGGCAGATCGAGAAAGCTTTTGATGGAAATTCAGAAATAGTTTGAAGAAAATAACCGAGATCCCAAAAGCTAACCCATATCCTTAATCCACCAATTATTTTGTGTTGTGGTTTTGTTTTTCTGTTATATTTTCTCCTATCAAGTCATTCAATTCTTCAAATTTGAGCTTAAGAGCCAGAATCCTGTAGGCTAACTTGTATCCTTATAATGTCAATTATTATCTAGTATAGTTGCGCAACCCTTTGTTTTTTGGATAAACTGATTTAGACAAGTTTTAGTTGTAATGATATTTCCTTTAGTTTTTTTCATACAAAAAGCTATTCTTGTGTTATATTAGTGAGGTAATGTTGACTTCTGATGCAAAAACTGAACTAGCCAATAATGACAAATCTACAGCTTTATCTCAAGGTTGGTGATTGTAAGTGAAATATTTAATTTGCACTAATTTGCATCTTTGATATATAGTAACTTCCTTATTATTATATCTGATTGAATTTTGCCTAATGTTGTAGGAATTCAAACTTGTAAAACTATATCAGAATTCTTGATCTGGACTATGTATTCTAAAATTTTGCACAAAGCTATTAAATATAAGTACAAGTTGAAGAGTAACTGTATCATGCAAACTCTTATGTAAATGGAATATTTAAATCTCTCTTTTTTCTTGCTTCAAATTATGTTGAGTTTATGAGTTGAACTATGGGCATACACGGCATGAGTAGGTTCAACTTTAGAGAGTGTTTGGAATAAGGTGGATGGTAGGAAGGTAACCAGAGAGGTGAGTTTGTAACCTTGGTAGAATATTTTGTTTTGTAGATGGAGGTGGTTCATCCATTAATCTTTGAATTCTGTTCCCACCAAATTGATGGGGGGTGGTGGTGAATGGAGGTTTTTAATAGAAGGTTTTTGCCTTTTTTTATTTTTTCATTAAAATGATTCTTCTTTATACTAGTAGAAGGGATGAAAGAGTGACATAACAGTTAATTACCATTTACTTTTCTCCTATTGCATCTCTGAAATAAGAGAGTTCCCTCTCCCCATCTTTCTCAGCCTTTCTTCCATCCCCACTATTAAACTAAATACAAACACAATGTTCTTAGGGGTTGATAATAGGAATTATCAATCAATCATAAACCTCATTTGCCTAGTTGAAGGAAAATTGTATAAGTCAAACTCATTTATTCCGTCTAGGTGAATGAGTGCTAATAGACTCTCTACTCAAGATAATTCATTTAAGAATACCATTAATTAATATTCAGGTGCACCGTTTTTGGATAAATGTTTTTTAGGATAAGTTTTGGTTTTAAAAAATAAACTTATACCAAAACTTGCAATAACATGTAGTTTGTGAATTTGGATGACACTCTTCTACTTTCATTATCATATATTCATTTACATTCATACTGAAGGGGGGGTGAAGAAAGCCTGTTAAATTTTCCTTCTCTTTGAAGGTTGGGTCTATTGTTTAAGCTGTAATTTTATTTCTTTAACACACTAAACTTATGATTTTATCTCCAAAGGTATCCTATGGGTAGAAAAGAGAAGAAAAGAGAAAATCTTCTTATAGTAGAGGCCTAATCATTGATTTTGGATCAAAGTATTGTTATCAATCCTATACATAGGGTGTGATAAATCCAACTACCTTCAAGATGTACAAATTTTGGTAATAGGGAGTGTAATTTGTTTGATCCTAGCTAAATAATTGTTAAATGTGATTTTATTTCTGTTTCATTTTAATTATAGAAGTTTCAATTGAGTGATTTCTTTCTTTTGGCTTATGTTTGAACGATTAACATGTTTAAAGTCTTTAAAAATAGGTTTTGAATGTCATCCTTGTTCGGGTTAGCTCTGTATTCATGACAGAGAAATTCCAACGTGATCACAACTTTTTGATAGATCACTAGAGAAGGCTTGAGATTTTTATTCCCTTACAATTTGTTTTGGCCAACTCAAAGACGAAAGGTTTAGATGGTGAAAAATTGTCTTAGTTCTTAAGGCCCATTTGGTAGTAACACTTTGGGATTGAGACATTTGAAGTTCTTGTGTGGACACTGTTAATTGATTTAATAGTTAGTACTTGTTAGAGAGAATGTCAACTTCATTTTATTTCATGTTTGCATTTTAGCATTCTTAGTGTCATATATTTTATATCCTTTTTTGTGGTGCAATAATATGTTTCCTTTTTTCAGTTTCTGCTATAATAATTAAATATTTTTTTCTCAACATTTGTTAATAATTTCTCTTGGACTAGCTGAAAGGGAAACTATACAAAGCATTTTTCACTTTTTAATGAGGCCAGTGTCAAAGGAAAGGATTGTTGTACTCTCTTGCTTCAATGAATTGACATTTGTGGAAGATTGTTCATTCGCGATTCTTCTATCTATATTTAGAACTACACATCGGGGATGCTACATTTTTAGTTGCTCTTGTGCGGACATTGTTAATTTTTTTATTAGTTTGCACTTGTTAGCATCATTTTATTTCATGTTTGCTTTTTTTGAGCATCTTAATTTTATATATTTTATATTTCCTTGAGAATATGTTTCTTTTTTTCAGTTTTTGCTCTAATAATTAAATATTTCTTCTCAATATCAGTCAATAATTAAATTTTAATGTTTTGATAGGTGACAATTAGATGAGCTTTGTGTTCGTTGCAATGCATTTAAGTTTATGTCTATCTTTCGCTTCATTTAATTTTTTGATAGGTTATGTCTGTATTGTTTCCTTCCCTCGCTTGTGCACTGCAAAATTCAAAAAGAAGTGTTCATGGATTATCCAAATCCTCAGGCCATATGGGTTACATCATATTTTGTGAATATGCCATGGTGGTTTAAGTTTATATGGGTGTATTTACTGGAGATCATCAGATGAGTAAGTAGAAAGTTATATTCTTTCCCATCATATTAGATTATCTTACTGTCTATTTTCTTTGCTAATAAATGACTATCTTTATGAATTCTTTTCATTGTCACATTTACATAGGAAAAGAAAAAAAAACCATATGTATCTTTTGTCATATCAGTGGGTACAATTGTGGCTATCTCTCACCATCAATCTATTCCCGAGTACGGACTTTGAGGTTGACCCACAATAGATTCTGGATTATATATTTGTACAGCTTTGCAGGATTGATACTATATAGTTGAGTCATTTAGAATAGGGTAAAATATTCTAGAAAACTCTAAAGAAGTGTAGAAGTGTCCCCTTTGTAAATATTTAGATATTCTAGTAGAATATTCTAGAATAGGCAAGAGAGTGAAAATTTCTAGAAAGAACATCTAGGAGGAATATTTTAAGAAAAATTTAGAAGCTCAATCCTAAGCACCCATGTGGGATAATCTCGACCATTGATTGTGGGGGTGGATGGAAAAAGCTCCACTATAAAGGGGGGAGGGAACCTCATTTGTAAACTAAGTACAGAGTTCTCTATTAATATATTCACTACATTATTCCACACTCTCTTTTTGGTGCTTTTGAGTTTGTTCTTTAGTGCTCGTGTCTTGCTTCCAAGTCACTTAGCTTGTTTCTAAGTGTAAGGATTCGACTGACTTAGTAGATTTAAGGTGGTGGTGACACTGAGTGCTGCACGAGTGATCTAATTAAGAGTGTCATCTTGTGATATATCGCTTGGAATAGCGGCAATGGTATAGCTTCATTGTCTTCATCACAGGCCATCAACGGATAATACCCCCAAAAAAGTAAAAGAAAAAGAAAAATTCGAAGGCATTTCACTTCAGCCCTTTCTGTTCTTTATTCTTTGTGCATTATATAGTTAAGACCTTATCATCTTGTTGATTCTAGATGCCAGGTACTCATCTTTATCACAGGAAATTAGTATGTGTAAATTTCTATAAATTCTTGATACCCTTTTTAAGTCAAATTTAAAAAATTAAAAGATTTATTCCCGTTAAGTCTTCTCAAAATTGTTGACGAGTGTGTGCATCCTTTTCAAGTTTATGTTGGTACTTGGTACATTTGCACAATATCTATGTCTAGTGTTTAAATATTATGAACTTAAATTTGATTTTGTTTCATATCCTATCCTTAATAAACTAGCTTGAACTCGTGATGGTTGTTAAGGAAAATGGGAATCCAAGAGTAACCCTGTGGTGGGCTAGCCGTTCACATGTGCCAATAGTTTGGGGCTTGATATCTAACAATTTGCTCTCTACATCTCACCAACAAATTACTTATACCATACAAAATCCAATATTATGTGGTATAAAAGATGGGGCAGAAATCCCATGTGCTCAGGGATTTGCATGACTAATGCTATGGTTGAATTTCAAGGCTTAGGAGTCTCAGAAAGCATGCAACAGTGGCTAATATGTGCATGGTTCTCTAAATCCTTTTCTTTCTTACCACTTGGAGTCCACTAGCAGTCCTCTATTCCATATGGTAGTGTTATATATTTTTCCATTAAGGTTGTCCGTAGTGTGTGAAGCTAACACGTTCTAGCTTCCAGGACTGCTGGTCACCCAAGTAAACATTTAACAGTTAAATCAGATTGCCATATTCTTTTGTCAGATGGGACTGCCACATATATAAGTAGCTTGCACCATTGCTATCAAGGCAACCATGCAGTTTTCCGGATGTCTTCTTAGTCTGTTTGGGTTGTTTACTTTTGATGCAGTTAACCTTGTCTTTGGGTTTTTTTTTTTCCATAGATCTGATGCAGTGGGAGGAGGTAGAAATGTAATACTCAAGCCTCATGTCCATGAAAAGTAATTGCTTCCATCCAGCATTTTTTGGCTAATTAAAAGAGATGGGCTGTTGTCATAGAAGCCTAATTTACATAGTTGTCACTAGCATAGATAGGATGAAGGGCTCCTCTGGTTTTTTGGATAGTTTGTTTTTAGACTTCATTAAAAACAGGAACCTTGCATCAAGCAGTTCACTAAATACTGACTGAACGACCACCTTATTCACAAATTCTCTTTCAAACCAAGGACAAAATGAGAAGGTGACCAAAAATTTCTTCTGCAAAATCAAATAAAATTGGGCAGAAGCATTGATACTTGAACCGGAGAGGACCGCCTTAGTAACATACCTCAATTTTGTTTGTTGATTAGTTGAAAGTCATGTTTCTATGCTCTTTTTTGGGATAATTGGGTTTCATATTATTTGTCTAAATTGTTAAGACTCATGGCTTTCTGGGTTGGAGTGATATTGTTCGAGTGTTCATTGCACAAATGGGCGGTCTGAACTTCAAACCCCATTTGGGTCTTCACCATCTTCAACTCCTAAACTAGGGTTCATTTCAAAGCTTAAAAACTTGAAAATTGACATAATAAAAAATAAATTCTTAAGTCTCATTAAGTGGGATTAATTAGATAAATTTACCGTTTGTATTTCGGTTAATTTTGCCAATTAGCAAAATAATGGTAATCTCGACTAGAAGATAATGGCAACTTGAATTGGTGCGTAGCGTGTAATGTTGAAGCGGCAAAATACTGGATGCCAATAGCTGCTTTCTCTTGCCAATCCCCATCCTGAGATCAAACTTCCACTAATTGATTTTTAATTAAAAAAATGACATTCCATTTTAAAATGGGTGATGATGCATGCTTCAACTGCCACAACCTGCAACAGAAGAAAAAGGGGACGAGAGCAGAGAAGAACGAGGAAGAAGGGAGAGTAGACGAAAATAAGAGGGAGAGGAGAGTTTTAGAAAAGGGTAGGGGAGCTTTGACAGAGGGACAGAGAGAGTGAGAGCGAGAGGAAGCAAGAAACATAAATATATTATCCTATTCCTAATAACTGTAATGCCACGTATATAAATAAAATTAATAATTTATCCAATTAATAACCGTAGCATAATAGTATTTTGATATACTATTAAGATATATTAGCAACACTTAATAAATAAATTTAAAGNTAAAAAAAAAAGATAAAAACCTTGAATTTAAATAAGGTGCGCTTAAAACATATAGTTTTGATCCATTGGCCAGTCCAGCTCATAATCAAGGAATTAGTTGGGGGAAAAAATCATCCTAAATAATAATCCGTGGGTGTTTTTTTATTGCAAAATATATACTTGATAAAAATATCTACAATTTAAAGCTTTTATTGTAAATGTATGTGGGGCGCTTTAAATATTTTTGAATAAAAAATTCAGATTAAAATATTTTCGTGCCCTGTTGAGGCCTAATTGTGCCGGGCTCACAATACGGAAGCAACTATTGGGCCGGGCTCAGATCGACACACAGCAGAAGTTTCTACGTCCTCCCAAAATCAAGAGGAAGCTAAAAGGATTCTCGAGATCAGTCTAACGGAAAGTTTTTCTTCTCCCCTTCACATCGTCCATTCTGAATTGATATCTGCCCGATTCTATCAGATCCAATCTTCTCCGATCACCAATTCAATTCTCCACGATGTCGTCTACCTTTAACGGCGATGAAACGGCCCCGTTTTTCGGTTTTCTTGGCGCCGCTGCTGCCCTTGTTTTCTCCTGTACTGTCGTAACCCTAATAATTCTTATCCACCTCTGTCTTTGATTTAGTACATTTTTTCTGCTTTTTCGGCTGAATTTTTGCGGCACAATGTTTACAGGGATTGCTTAAGCGCTTAACATAACCCTCTATTTGAATTTGTGTGATGTTTGATGCTCTTTATCTCGATTGATTATAGGTATGGGAGCAGCGTATGGGACAGCGAAGAGTGGAGTTGGAGTGGCATCAATGGGAGTCATGAGGCCGGAGCTGGTTATGAAGTCCATTGTTCCCGTTGTTATGGCCGGTGTTTTGGGTATTTATGGTTTGATTATTGCTGTTATCATTAGTACTGGCATTAACCCCAAGGCCAAAGGTTATTATCTCTTTGATGGATATGCCCATTTCTCGTCTGGTATCGCTTGTGGACTTGCCGGCTTGGGCGCTGGGATGGCCATTGGAATTGTCGGTGATGCTGGTGTTAGGTAATAATCCTTTGATCCTGCTGTTGATTGGTCTCGTTCGGGTGGTGCTGATTTGGTATCTACACTTGTTCTCTTTGCGACATGATTTGTTTTTCCTTCTTCAGATGTTTGATTGTTTTTCTTCTTAGTTGCAGGCGCTATTTTACAGCACAATTGAACCTTAGGATGGTTTCACGGCTGTTATCGTGAACTTCTCTGATGATTTGGTGCTTTATTTGTTGGACCTATTAGTTTTTGTTGCAAAAAAATTACACGCTATATTTATGATGAGGTTTCTTTTTGGGATGATATTCTTCTGATTTGTGCAGAGAAACTCTGAAGGGTAGACAATAAGTCAGATTAAAATGGAGTATATAAGGGCACTTTTAGTAATTCTAGATGGAACAAGGAAAAACCTAAAACTGAATATCATGAAATTCATAAAACTGATAGTTTTGGGTAAATCAAATTTCTAATTCAAGAAAGTGGATAATTAAAGAAGCTTAGTTTAACGTTGAGTTTGGTTGGCTAGAATGCAGAAATACATGGGGAATGTAATCCAGTTGTCTTATACCTTTAAATTAAAAGAAAAATTTTAGGGTCCCTAAAAAACTAGTTGTCCTATGGATTCAATTGTTTGCGATTTAAAAAACGTGTAAAGCAATTGTAACAAAATGACTATGTTTAGATAGACATGTGATGCAACTTGAAAGGATAAGATATGAAAAAATCTATAGACAATCATGATTCACACATAAAATGTTGAGGATGCTGCAAGCTCTCTGCTCCTGATGTCTCCTGCCTTTCATTCATTTTGTTCCCTTGTCTCATGTTATGCCATTCACTGTTCTTATATTTTTTATGACATCTAAATAAAGTTCGCTCAAGTGATGATTGTATGTTTTCCATCCTACTTTTAACAAAACTGAATTTGAGTGGTTCAGTTGAAAGCGTGATGTGCTGGCTGCCATTTAGGGCCAGATCCCTCTAAGGACCTTGGCCGGGTTTTTGTGACAATATTCACCATCAGTTAGTGTAAGTGTATCCAGTTAGGACTACCAGTTATTAATTGAAAAATGATTCTATTTTTCAGTTGGTTGATATGATAAAAAGACACTGTTCTACCCCATTTTCCTTAGTCATCAAGGAACATAAGGCAGGAAAGCTGGGGACTTTCTATATATAGATTATAGGGATGAGATTTCATGAAAATTTGAACTTGAAATTAAATGGGCATTGAGGTCAAGTTAGTGGATTGAAGATGTACCTTTTTATTTTTTTTATTTTTAGTTTTTTTGAATCAATAAGAAAATCAATCAAACTCATTGGGTGGCCGGAATACTGAAAATTACTTCAAAAACAACAATTCTAGGATGTGTGGTAAACTTTAGGGGAACCTTGGAAGATAAAGATGGAGCCGTTTGCTCAAGTAATCATAAAAGTCTAAGTCATTTCTGTATCTTCATATGGACCAGATGATTGCCTTTGAGACCATGTTCCAAGTGTTCTCACTTTCTTCCTCCTTTGGAACCCCTCATGCAAGAAGGTCATCCTTCACAATGACAGCTCGAATCCAAGGTATTTCCATTATACCAAAAGCAGCCGTGAATGCTGTGTAAGGTATATAACAATAGAAGAAACAGATTGCACCAATATTCAGATTCCCTTTTCCCCAGGAAATATCCTTTACCTAGCATGGGATCATCTGTAAAATATCCAACCTCACTGTTGCTGTTTCTTGAACTTATAGATGAAGTTAATGGGGTCTTATGTAATAGGTCTTGTAGTGATATTGTTTGCACTTCAATTTTTTTCTCTAAGTTGGATATCAGGTGAGCATTTTTTATAGTGGCTCGAATTAGGATATTTTTAACCAAGTGTGAGCCTTGTACATCATTAAAAGAGATGGATATACAGATAACAGCTTTAGACCTATGGATGCAATAAGCCAGCATTATGCATCATCGAAAATTGATGCGAGTAAGAAATTGTGAAAGTTGGATTTGTAATTGTCTTAAAATTTGAATTGGAAATGCTTGAGTAATTCCAAAATTTAGGACCAGATTTTGTTAACAAGAGAGAGAATGAAGGATAACAAGAGTCAACAGCAGAAAATTTTCCCTGTGGAATTAGTGACTGTTAATTCGCTCTTGTGACTCCCTACCCCAGCTTTGCAGTTGTTTTTTTATTCATAAATTCAGTATGGTAAATCTGCTTTTGTGTTTTCTGATGTATGTAATGAATCCAGGTAACCATCTCTAGAAAATTTGCCGGCATCAAGTTTCATAGAATTGTAATAGGTTACCATTGAGACAGTTTTCACCAATCCCTGCCCCAACTTGGACTTGTATGGTACCCACCTCAAGCAACAAACATTGGTACCTAAACCACTTCCTAAAGTGTATTATTTTGAGAAAAAAAGGAAAAAGAGAACAATGTAAATCCTATTTAAAGAAAACCATGGACAAAAAATCTACTGATGTAGGAACTCAAAAAACAAAAATAGAGCTAAAAGTGTCATTAATTATTGGGGAAAAAATGTGGGTTTTGCCAGGTTATTTGTTTACCCATAGCCAAAATGTTCAAGTCCTATGTGACCGTGACTGAGAGAATCACCCTATCTTCAATGATGAATTCGGCCACATCTTGTCTGTGACAACCATCTTTTTTGGCCTTTTAAGTTGACAGTTGCATTTGCAGCTAATATCAATGACTTCAATGTTTTTCTGTGGGATTGAGCAGCCCAACAATATGATTACACTGAGCTATCTGTGCTTTAATGTCAGCCTGAGTATATGCAAGAGATAATGAATGTGAGTTTTGGGGTGGTCTGATGAGACTTTATACTCTAGACTAGTGTATGCATGCCTCCCAGAAAAACAAGAGTAAAAAGGGGGAAGTGGAATGCAACCTCTTTTTCTCCAGGTGGTTTCCATTAGTTCCTCTCATTTTACATTTGCTTTTATAAATGATGCTTCTAATTTAGAACTCATTTCATTGGATTCTAGTTATTGTTGTTGCTACTCACGGTGTTTTATTTTTGTATAATAACTGATGCTTTCACTTGAGCAGAGCAAACGCCCAGCAGCCAAAGCTCTTCGTTGGGATGATTCTCATCCTCATCTTTGCTGAAGCACTTGCCCTCTATGGCCTAATTGTTGGCATCATCTTGTCTTCTCGAGCTGGGCAGTCTAGGGCAGACTAAGATGATTTCATGTCTGCTTGATGATATTGATTGTCGCAAGTGATTCGAACTGAAAGGCCTTCTCCTTCTCTTCTCTCAATTACCATGGTGAAGACAATGGGCTGGCTGAGGTCGAACAGTCCTTGAAGGCTTCCCCAGAATCTTTTGCAGTAGAAGTATACTGTTTTACCAAATTTAATTTTTTTATGGTGGTTTGGCGCCATCTGTGATAGTATACCAATATAGAATAAATGTCTGAAATCTGTCTTTGTTGTTTATTTGGTTAATGTTTGTGTTTATCTGTTGCCGAATTATTCTGATGCAACTTGAAAACGACATTGACACGGAATTTCAGTTCTGGAACTACTAAGTTCTATATCTATGAGGAAACATAGTTTCTGTTGATGTTGTTGACCTGGTGCAGTATTTTTGTGTGTTTTTCACGTATAGAGATTGTCTTTACCAACCTTGAGGATGACAAGAACGAGTATTATGGATGGATTTATGGTGGGGTTAAGGAATTTTGTGCTAAATCTGAGCCCTTTGCATGTTAATGAATGTCATTACAGGATCTTCTGTGGGGGCTTTCAGCAGGGATGATGAAAATGCTTCCGGGTAAACAAGTTCACCAAATTTCAGGTATGGCGTCTCTGTGCTAATTTTGGTCCAATTGTACAATGGTTGCTTGATTAGGGAAGTATATGGGGATTTCATGAAGTTCAAGTGCCTTTTGGTGGTTAAAATTTTCTGAAGAAAAACGGCCATCAAAGGAAAGAAATGGGAAAAAAAAAAACCCTATTTTTTGTTTATTTTATATACAATTAACTTGGTACAAAAAGCAATAATTAATAATAGAAACGTAAAATTAATTTTTTTAAAAAAAGTTTATAAATATATTTAAGATTTTATTCTTTTTCAATAACACTGCCGCGGCACGTCAGACACATTCCTCTTCTCTGTCACTTCGTTATTGGGTGGGCTTGGAAAATTGGTCCGGCCCAAGGATCCGGCCCAGAAAGTCCAACGGGACTCATGTTTTAGGCCTAAAGATATTTCTGTAATTAATATAAGAGGAAGTTTGAAAAGGGTGTTTTATTATGCCTCTGCTTTTCTTCCTTGGTAAATAGGGCCCGGACCACCAATAACAAAATGTATTTCAATGTATAATTTTGACTTCAAACTTAAGGTAGAAATATAAATTATTTATAGTTTACCTTTTCTGAATGTTATAAACTTATTTGATAAAAAAGTAATAAAGTTGAACAATTAAAATGACAAATGTTGCAATTCCGTGAGAATATGTACACAGTCAACATAACAGAATAAATACTTAGTCTCCTTTTAAATATTAAC